>PVKZ01003569.1:0-124958 GCA_004027375.1 Macroglossus sobrinus
TCTTCAACGTTAAAGTCATCAAAACTAAGGAAAGCCTGAGGAGCTGTCGCATCCATGAGGAGCCTAAGGAGACCTGATAACTAAATGATGTGTGGTGTTCTGGGTGGGATTTTAGATGAGAAAAAGAGAATCGGGAAAAAGCCAAAGAAAACTGAACAAAATGTCACTTGTAGTTTAAAACGACGTATTGATGCTGGTTCATTGATTATGACACATGTGCAGTATTAACCTAGGGGGTCCTGAGTGTGGGATACTAGGAAACTCTGTCTTCACAGATTTTCTAAAACTATTAGGGGAGAAATAAAGGTCTATTTAGAAAGAAAAAAAATGGTAGAGGGTCCTTTATCCACCTCTTCCTCATTCAGCAAGACACTCACATAGAATTCACTGAAAGAAACAGAACATGACACACCACGGAACATTTTTTAAAGCAATGTATCATCTGAGTTTATGCAGCTCATCCACACATTGCCCAATGTCAGGGTGTTCTACTAAAAAAAAAAATGTGTTACATGATATAGCCAGCTTACCTTGGACTGAGATCAAGCAAATCTATGGATTTGGTTTTCAATTTTCCACTCTTTTCATATTCCAACATAATTCCTGTAAAATAAATAAACGTGTTATAAGACATTTATGATGACAACCTACAAAGTTAGTCTGCTCGGACATAACTGTTTTCATTTTTATTTTTTAATTCTTTGCATTTTTCAACATGAAACACACGCAGTGATGTCTAGTTCTAAAGCAAGATTGTGTAAACTTGCTTTCTCTTGGCCCTTCCTCGAAACACAACTGAATACCCTTGAAGTTATTCAGCAGGCAATGCTATAATAATTAAGAGTGGTGCAGGAGAAGGCGAACTGGCTAGGGGTCTCAGGAAAAGCAAAGCGGTGATTTCCCTGCCTTTCCTCTTTATCTCCTATGTATCCCCACCTGGGGACCAGAAGGACTTATAGCCTGGAACAAGCAAAAGCCATAAGCAACAAAAACCAAACAATGGCAACAAAGCTCGTTCACCATGGCCAAAGGCACAGGAGAGCCCTAAACCCAGCCCTGCTCCACCTCTGAGGCCCCTGCAGGCAGTCCAACCCACCAGAGAAAGCCCTGGGCTACCCTCGTTCCCACAGTAAGGCTAGGCCCCACCAGCAGTCTGATGCCTGCGGCAGACATGGCAACAAAGCCCCAGACCATCTTGACATGTGCTCCTCTGCTGGGGTCCCAGAGGGCCATCTAGTCTGTCTACAGCAGGTCCTGGCCCAGGACCTCCCAGACCCCACTCCACAACCAGGCCATTGGTGGGCAGTCTCATCCATCTACAAAAGGTGGCAGTGAAGTCCTAGGATGTCCCAGATGCCACTCTACAACTCGGCACCGAAGCAGCATCTCCTTGTCTTTCAACTGGCGGCATAACCAGGTCCAGGGTCTTGACCACCCCCCACCCCCAGAGGTTCATCAAGAGAGAGCAGGTATATTGGGAAGCACCTTCTGTCCCTGCAGGTGGCATCGGCAGAGATGGTGCAAGAAGCTCGGTGGCACCTGAAAACAGAACTGCTACTGGAACTAAGCCCACAAAAGTAGACCAGAACCTATATGCTAAGTCTAAACATGATGACAGCCTGCCAAGATAGAATTAGATACGATCAAGTGCCTCCTAACATAATACCCAAAATGTCCAGGACACAACAACAGTAAAACACAATCAGCGAACCCCAGTATCCAGAGTATAATAAAAAATCACCCATCATACCAAGAACCAGAGAAAGATGGGAATTATAGAACCGAAAAGTTAAATAACCACAATGAAAAGCTCACTGATTAGTAGAATAGCAATGACAATAGACAGAAGCAATGAACTTGAAGACAGGTCAATAGAATATATTCAATCAGGATAACAAAGAGATAACAGACTGAAGGAAAAAACCAAACAAAGCCTCTTGGGCACTTTTTTGTGCTATCTCCATAGCTATGGTCTTAGGAAAACCTTATCCTCTAAATTATTGAGGACACAAAAGAGTTTTTGTTTTTGTAATATTTTCCATATTAAAATGAGATAATTTTAAAATGTTTATTAAAATTTTTACAAATAGCGAGAGTGCTTTAACATGGAGTAGATGACAGAGGCTCTGTTCATCTCTCTGGCGACCAGATCAAAGTTGTGATGGAAACAAGGAGCAGCAGCAAGGAAAAATCGCCTGGGATCTGGAGGAACAAGCCATACAACTAGGGAGAGGTCCAAGAAAGCACCTTGCAACGGCAGAAGGTAGGACAAGGTGAGAACATGGGACCACCCCATCCCAAAAGGCTGAGTGATATGGAGGCTGCGGCTGCAGCAGCAGCAGATGCCTCTTAAAGGGGCCGCAACTGCGATCGGATGCTGCGATGACGGACCTGCTCGCTCTGAGCACCAGTGCCAATTCGGCTGCACACAGGGGGCACCAGGGACTTACAGAGAGACACTGTCAGAGTGAGGACTGAAGCAAAATTCACTTAGTACCAAAGTGCCACTAGTATGCATTATTCCCTGTTGAGCCCTCCCCCACTGTCAATGCGGACACAGCACTTCCATAGCCGTGATGTCATCAAACTGGATAACAGAAGTTGCTCAGCCCAGAGGATTCCCTTAAACCCCACCTCCCCCAACTCAGGCCCCATCCAAGCCACATCCAGGTGTATTCTCAGCAAGTCAGGTGCTCCTTGCTGAGACTCACACTGAAGGCAACTGGCCTCAGTTTCTGGTGCGGCCTTTTGAGGCAACTATAAGCACAGCATCTGTGGATTGTTTGCTGAATCTTAACAGGTGGCCCAGAGGGGTAGAGGCTTGGGCTAAGTTTGGCCTGCAGCTGAACCCCTCTCAGGACTGTGCAACTGGACAGACACCTACTTCACAAATCCACACTAATAAGACCGGGAGACTTAGGAGCTTTGCTTAGTACATAGAAACAGACACAGAAAGGCAGCCAAAATAGGAAGACAAAGAAGCAGAAACCATATGACGGAACAGAACAGAGATCCATATATAATGGAGTCAAGTAATTTCACAGATGCAGAGTTCAAAACACTGTTTATAAAGATGCTCAACGAACTTTTGGGAAATGTAGAGAACTCCAACTAAGATATAAAAAAAGAACATAAAAATGGAAGTGGAAATTATAAAAGAAAACCAGTCTGAAATGGAGAACACATTATCTGAGAAGTATATCAAATGCAATAAACTAAGGAATAAACAATGTGAATAAAGAAGAGTCACATGCCCTATCTAGAGGACAGGAATCAGGACACTCAAACAGAATGGCAAGGAAAGAGGCCAAGACTATAAAGATAATTTAAGGAGGATATGGGACCTATTAAGGCTCCAAATATTCATCTGATTGGCATAAGTGCAGAAAATCAAGATGTTGAACAGCTGTTTGAAGAAATAATGATGGAAAACTTCCCTAACCTGGTGAAGGAAATGGATATAAAACCCCAGGAAGCTCAGAGGATTCCAAACATCAGGTATCCGAAGAGGCCCACACCAAGATCCATCATAATTAAAATGCCAAAGGTTAAATACAAAGAAAAAATTTTAAAAGCAGCAAGAGAAAAACAAATAATTACATATAAGGGAACACCCATACGATTGGCAGCTGATTTCTCAAGAGAGACTATGCAGGACAGAAGGGCTTGGCAAAGAATATTGGAAAGAATGAAGACCCAGGGTATACAACCAAGAATAATTTATCCAGCAAAGCTATCATTTAGAGTTGAAGGACAGATAAAGAGCTTCCCAGACAAATTCCCAGGAATTTATCACCACCAAGCCAGAATTACAGGAAATGTTGGGAGGACTTCTTTATGAAGAAAAAACATGTTTCAAAAACAGGAATAAAGAATGATAACAACTACATCCTTCTTGATAAGTACCTTAAAGGGAAAAGAATTAAGTGCTACAACCAAGGAATAGAGTGGCTAAAAGGATAAAAAAAAAAAAAAACAAGACCTCTACATGTGAAAAGGAAGGAAATAGAAAAAGATATTGCTGTGATGACTCTAGAAGGTATTTAAGTCAGACAGAGAAAGATATAAACACTATATGATTCCACTTATATGCAGAACTTAAGGAATAAAAAGAACAAACTAATCAAAAACAGGCTCACAAATATAGTGGACAATTTGGTGATGGACAGAGGGGAAAGGAGTTTGGGGGGCTGGGAAAATGGGTGAAGGGTTAAAGAAATACAAAGTAGTAGCTGATGGATGGTCATGGGGATGGGAAGCATGGCATAAGGATTACAATTAGCATTAATGCATTGGCTAGGTGGAGGGTCAGGAGAAGGAGGGAAGGAGCAAAGGGGGGATCATTTTACTAACTATATAGATGTCTAACTAATGTACTGTATACTTGAAACTAATTAAAATTTTTAAATTAATTAATTAATTAAAAATTTTTACAAATAGCAATGATAAACTTACAGAATGTTAATATAAATAATGTATTATATAGTCATAACTATCTTCCTCACCCCCAAAACAGTAAGAACCGTAACACTGTTTCACACTTTTGCAAATCTCTTTAATATCTGGCTTAATTAAAGAGCTCAATTCTCATCTCTGCTTCTGCATTCAAGCTATTACTGTACATTTTTAAAATGAAGTATAAGAAAAAAATCTGGTCAGACACAGATATGTAGATAAAAAATGGAGAAATATTTAAATTGCCTTTTCAGATAATCATGGCTAATCTTCTTTAATGCTACATTAAAACTTCACAAGTGTTTGTAAAGGTAAGTTGCAAAATGATATCTGAAACCACATCAGCTAGACCCTCCTACTCTGATTAAAACTGTTGGTCTCGTTGCACTTTCAAAAGGTATTTTATCCATGTGTAAATTACAACATCCTGTGCCGGATATTTAAAAAATAACCTGAGTTACGCACAACTTCTAAATATTGATATAGTTCATCATACAATATCCCCAAATTCACATTTATTAATGTCACTACCACTATCAGTCATCGGAAAACTCCCTTCAGATAGATAAGCTGTCCGGCTCATGGTAGTAGATACCAGTGTTCTAGAATTCTAGTTTTTGCTTGAAAGCTCCAATTTTATCACTGGCAAGAAATGCTGAAAGTTTTTTTTTTTTTTTGGAGAAGTTCCAGGCTCACTTTGTTCATTTTCAAAAAAATGTCTGTCGAATGTCCAAGTCTGAAAACCATGTGTGTTTCTGGGTCAGTCTTTAAATTTAAAAAAAAAAAAATGGTGTTCCATGAAAAAAAAAAGAAAAGAATGGGCTAGTTCATCTTTCAACCCAGACAAATGCATGAGTGTTTTCCTCAATGTTCTTTCCACAACGTTCTTTGTTGTGCAGTGGAAGTGTTTTACGAGCCTTCTCGGTTTCATCACCCAGTCTACATGTCAGTATTTCACCACATTAAAAAGTTTTACTGCTTCATCAAGGACATTCTTAAGTAAAACCAATGGTTTTATTTTCCTGCTGCAAGTGTGAATCAGTGAGAAAAACAATGACCACAGTGATAGTTTTGGGCCACTGCCTTGATTTGTAGTAAGGTACCAACAGTTTCACCACGTACTGTCTTTGCATCATTAGTGCAAATGTCAGTACAGTGAAAAAAAACAAATTATATCTTATTGTCAGATGAAAAGAGACTTGACTTGAGGCCCCACTGAAAGGGTTCAAGAGCCCCCAGTTATCCTATAATTTGAGAGTCATTGATAAAAACTACAACTTGATATAATAGATGCCAAATTAATCTATGGAGTTAAAGTAATTATAATGACTTTAGTTTTTGTAATTTAAAAAATTGTCAAATATTATAACAATCTATAAAACAATAAGTGTGGTTATGACAGAAAATTATATCAGTATAATAGAATCACCTATATAAGGAAATTTTCAAACAAAGTGAAGGTAATATTTTAAATTAATAGGGAAAGACTGGATTATTCAATAAATAATGATGTAAAAATCAGCTGAATTTTGAAAAAATTAATAAAACTAGATTTCTACTGTACAATGTATAAAATATATTCTAGGTTAATTAAAATTTTTAATATTAAAAATAGAACATAAAATGTTCTAAATCAGAGAACATATTTATATCTTAGTATCCATAATTGACTTTTTAAGCATGACGTGAAACTCAACAGCTAAAAAATAATAAAATTAACACATCTGTCTAAAATAAAATTTAAACTTCTACACAGTAAAAGATCCCACAAAGTTAGAGACAAATGGTAATCAGTAAAATAATTTCAACTATAAATTCAAAGCTTAAGGAACTTAATATAAAAACTCTAAAATGATTTTAATAAAGAAAATCAACAAAAAGCAATGATCAATAAACAGTTCAAAATAGAACGTCTCCAACTTCATTAAGAAATACAAAATAAAATAACAGGTAAGATTTTTACCCATAAGATCAGCAAAAATTATAAAGGCTGATAATACTCAATATTAGCAAGGTTAAAGACACAGGCAATTCTTACTTACGATAGGTAGACGTGGTAGGTGGCTCCTTTTAAGGGACCTTCAGTGGGTTAAGAGTGAAGTTAGCTATCCATTTATGCATTTTCCAAAATTTTGTTATAAGAAATATTAATTTTATAATAAAAAAGTAGAATAAAAACAAGAACATGGAGAAAAATAAAAAATGATACAGATCAACATTATTAGAATACAAACTCTTAAAGACCAACGTCCCCATAATGTTATTTGAAAACCAGAGATACAGTACCTTGAAACGTACAAAGTTTCTATCAATTTAAGGCATCATCAAGGACCACTGCTTTCTTGTTCTCTAATTTTAAGGTTTTTGCTGTATATGTAAGGGTACTCAATATGTACTACTTATTCTTGAGGAAAGTAGGCATTTGATAAACAGTTGAGTAACAATATAAACAGTGAGTAAGTAATATAATTATAATCTGTAACTCAGGGAAAGTTTAGAAAGAATTAGCACTTGACAGCCCATACAAAATAATCTAATATCCAAAGGAAATGCAAACAAATTCATAAAATTCTTTCTTTATTCACAGCCATCTTGTTTCTAACAAAATGAAAATAGTTAAAAGTCTTTAGGTTGACTACTAAAAATTAGCTGGGTTACTATACAAATAAATCCAGAAAATAAAGTGCAAAATCTGAAACATGTACATTGACTTTTTTATTGTGACAAACGTAGAGGAAGTATGCTCACCCTTCCCATGATCACTGAGCTCCAAAATGAGCAAGACTGTGACATGTGCAGTGAAGAATACAAGAGAAAGATGTTCACAAAGATGTTTGCAGAATACATGTTGTTCTTCAGTGATTGTTTCCCACAGTATCTCAATACTCTTGATCCTCCCCTAGTTGTGCATTATCATGCAATAAGTATAATTCCCAAAACACTTAAGTAAGAAGCTGCTTCACCCAGAATTTTGAAATGTACTAAAAGGCTCAGCTCCAGAAGATATGAGTATTTCTTACTCAGGTCAACAGAAACCTTTAAAGTGCTCAGAATAGTAATCAGTTTAATTAATATCTATTTAATTCATTCCCCTGGACATAAATCAAAGACCTACACACAATAAATTAAAGACAGAGAGAGTCATAACTGAGTCAGTTGGAAGGCACGTATTCGACACCTACTCTTCACAAAGCGAAGAGCTTATGAATTAATGAATGTGACCAAGATAATAAAGAAATGCCCTATGCTTGTTTAGCCATGTTACTGTTATGTACCTTAGTCATCAGGAATGTAGGTAGGAAGAGGGATCACTCAGTGGATGCCATCACGGCAGCTTCTGACCTATATATTAATCAAAAGAAAGTGGGAGGACTGCAATGAGAGGATTAGGAGAAGAAAGAAATTGGCATTATAGACGGAATGAATAAAGGCAGCATGGGGAATGATTCAGCAGTGAGTGATTTTTTTTTTTCCTATTGGATAATGTTATTGCAATACCCACCTGCTATTCAGCAGTGCCTGGGAAATTTGCATATAATGTATGGCTCATCAAAGACTGGAATTCAGAAATGAAATGTCTAACATGCTACGCAATTAGCATTATGACCGCATTAGAAGATAGTCATTAAGACAACAGTCCCAAGTATGAGTCTGAAGCCTTACTTGAATCTAAGATTGCTATCAGAACACTGGACTTTTAGAGCTGGAGTGGACCTTGAGGATGACCAGTCCTGCCCATTCCCATCTCAGGCAGAGTTCTAGGCATTCTGCTTAACACACACCATCTCGTTAAATTCATTCATTATTTAATTATGTACATGCTCTTTTTATGCACCAGGCTCTATTCTCGGTACAGGAGACAAAACAGGCAAAGTCCCGGTCCTCGTGAAGCTTTTATTCTAGTTGGAAAGACTAAGATAAATAAGTAAAACGATGGCATGTTAACTTGAGATAGTACTAAGATAAGACAAAGCAGAGAAGGGGGCTATGAAATATCTTGAAAAACTGGAAATTCTAGAAAGAGAGATTTCATTTTACTAACTTACTTTTGAGGAAAGAGCTAAAAAAAAATGTGAGTGTTGCCTAGGCAGGTGTCCAAGGAAAGATGATTCAAGCTCAAAAAAAAAAAAAAAAAAGAGCAACTGCAGAGACTCCGAATGTGGACACAACTGGCTCATCCAAGGAACACTGAGAAGGGTAGCTTCGCTGGAATGGGCAGCACAGTGAAGTGAGAGAGGCAAAATGGGGGAGGATCCTTGGAGGTTATGGCCTCAGAGGTCACAGCCCTTTTACTTGAAGTGATTGAAAAGCCACTGGAGAGCTCAAGCCGAAGAGTGACATCATCAGATTTATATCCTAGCGGAGTCACCTGCTGCTGTGTTGAAAGCAGACAGAAGTGGAGCAAGGGGAGAAGCTCTAGCAATAAAGAGAATGGTGGCCCTGTATTGGGGGAGACATTGTTCAATCATGTCCAGTCGTGTACTAGACACTGATGCTTTGGTAAACAGCAAACCACATATACGATGGCGGTCCCATACGACTATGGTGGGGCTGGAAAATTCCTACCGCCTAGTGATGTCATAGCTGTCGTAACATCACATGTTTGAGGCCACGCTGGTGCAAACAAACGTACTGGCTGCCAGTCACATAAAAGTGTAGCGCATACAGTATGTACAGCACATGATACTTGATAATAAATAACTATCTTACCAGCTTATGTGTTGTACTTTCATCGTGATTTTAGAGTGTACTCTTGATTGCATCATTTTCTCTTGTGTTTGATTCAGTCTCGCATTGTTTTGCATGGTAAGATGCTATATAGGCTTGTAGCCTGGGAGCAAGAGGCTAGACCACGCAGGCTAGGTGTGTTATAGCTGTATTATCTAGGTTTGTGTGAGCGCACACGCTACGGTGTTTGCACAACAGTGAAATCACCTAACAATGCATTTCTCAGAACGTACCCCTGTCACTAAGCGGTGCATGACTGTCTGTATTTTGAAGGTGAGCTCACAGGGTTTGTTACTGGGCCAAATGTAGAGGGTACAAGAGAGGAGAAAAGAATGAGTCCAAGGTTTTGGCCCGAGCCCAAGTGAAGGAGCAAAGCTGCCCCAGGAGGCCCGTGTGAGATGCACATCGGACATCAAAAGGCAGAATCCGGTGAGCAGTTAGGCACATACTCAGGACTACTCAGGATGGTTTCTAAGCCTTGAGAACAGATGAGGTCACCTAGCAAATGAAGAGGGAATAGAGAAGTCCAAGGACGGAGCTCTGGAACCTCCAACATAAAGATCAGGGGGGGAAAACAAGAGGAGAGGCCAACAAGATGGACCAAGAAGTAGTGACGATGAAACAGGAGGAAAAGCAGAGTGTGTGTCTTGGAAACCAGAGGAGGGAACAATGACCAAACTGATCGAATGCTGCTGTCAGGTCAGGAAAGGCAGGGGTGAGATGTGGCCAGGGGAGCTGGTGATGTCAGAGGTCATTGGGGATCTCAAACCAGGCAGTTTCGGTGGAGCAGTGAGGGCGAAAAGACACTAGGAGTAGGTTCGAGACAGAATACAGAAGAAAAAGCCAGAAACAACACTCTCTCAAGGAATGGAAAGCGATAAATGGAATAGTAACTGGAAAGGGTGAGCAGAGCTATAAAGTGGGCACTCTGACTGACAGCTCGATGGATCAAAGCAGGTGGCCCAACTTACTAAACTTTTACGCACTGAGAGTCATTATTATGATCTCAGAGCTCATGTTCTTGACCTAAACCCCACAACAAAGGAATGAAAGCAAGACATTCGTTTATCATTCTATTTATGGGAACCGGCCAAAGTGAAGCTGTGGAATGCTTAATGAGAACATGTCATTAATCTTAAGTGAAAATTTTTCTATGTTCCACCTCTCACATCTGGAGCCTTTTCATGTTATTTTAAGTGGAATTCTAAGAGAAAAAAAAAAAGTGTCTTTACTATAAATGTTCACTTCACAGTGGAGGAAGTTTCTATCTTAGGGCTCACCCCTGCAGAAAGACCTCGACTTTTCATCTGGTAACTATATTTGGTCATCTACTGCTTTATGGCAAGGCTTCCGGACTTTTTATTTTATATTTTTTCTTATTTTTAAAGTGAGTTCTGAATTAGAATGCAAGAGTTTTTTGCTCCTATGTCTGACAAACTGGATGACCAGTGGACTTCAGATATTTTCTGAAGTGACTATATCCTCACCTATGAAAGAAGAGAACTAGGAAAACCCAGTTCTACAATTTATCAACTCATTGAACTCAGGGACTGTGACCTTCGTTAAAGTCCCATGGCACAGTAGGCCATCAGTAAACGCGTTGATCAATAATACGGTGTGGAATACAATCACAAACATAATGTGCTTTGCTGAGAATGCATTTCATAGTCAACACACCTTAAGTTGATCATTCTGGTATTTTTCTTTTGTTTTTTTTTTTTTTGCGGGGTGGGGGGACGCCTCGTTGGCATCTTTCTAACTAACCAGAAAGCATGTAATTCAGCAATTTAACAGATTAAAGACTTCCTAAAAGAGTCATTTAAAAAGTTTTGAGGAATCACCTTGCTTGCTGTCCCACAGGAATCACCCCCTGGGGACCCCACTGTCTTCTGAGGTCCCCGGCCCCTCTTCCACCCTGGACCCCGACCAGTGCCAGAAACCAACGTCCCACGCGAGGGCGGAGGGGGCCAGGCCCGTACCTGGTGGGTAGTAACGAAGCAGGAGGCTCTTGAGCTTCATCTTCTCGCTCGGGGACTCCCAGAGGACCGGCTTCGTAGCCATGGAAACGGCCAAACAGCAGCTGGGCGCCGAAGCGCATGCGCGGGCCCCTCTGCGCGCTCCAGGGTCGCGGAGCTCAGAGCCCGGCTTGGTAGGGAGCAGCCTGCGGCGCGGGTGGCAGAAGGCAGAAGACTGGAGCGCCTGCATCTGCCTCGGGGTTCTCGGGGGGCGTGACTGGGGTTCCAGAGCCCGGCGGGGAACAACGCATCCCACCGCGCTGCCGCCATGCGCATCTGCACCTCTCAGTGCCTGGTCCCCTCATGTCCTCACTAGGGTGACCTCCTAAGGGGCCAGGCGCGCTCTGTAGCCCCTTGAGTTTCCAAGAAAGAGAGATGGGAGAGAAATCCCGCTCGCTGTTACCTTTCCTGGCCCTACTCCATGCGCTGTTCCTGACCCAAAATAGAAAAATGACCTCAGTGTAAATAGCCTGCTGTTGCTGACTCACGGCCATACTCTGCACTAAGCGCCTTATGCACCTATGCTCAGGCCTAACAAAGGTATGAAGTATGCACCATTTATCACCATTACCATCTCAACAAGGAGACAAGGGAGAATTAGAGAAAGGGAAGAACTACCCCGGGTCTCCGTCTAGTGAGTGATGGGGACGGGATGGAAAGGCGGTGTGTCTGAAGCCTCACCCGGAAGCTTGAACCTGTGCTCTCAACTCTGGGTTTAAGGCTTTTGAGGCCTTCTTTTGATCTGCTCTATTTCTTGCCAGCATCTTCCTTTGCCTGCCACCTTGGATTTCCACCAAGAAGACTGGATGGGAAGAGCAGGCTATGCAAATCGTCACTTTGTTTAAGAAATTTGGCCTCCAAGTCCCTAAGTTGAAATTTCTCAAGCCTAAGCAATTCTGTTATCTCCTTATCAAATACCTAAGGGTTTTAAGTTCTTACTTCTTTAAAGTGACTCACTTGTTTTACTTCATGTTTTAAAATGTAATTTGAAAGAGAATCGTTAATACTGTAAATTAAAATTTTATATTAATTTTTAGTGGAGAGCAGCAGGCAACTATAAAAATAAATATGACTTTTAAAAATGTTATTGAATTAGTCTATACTATTGCTTGCCAAAGCCTGAGAAACAAAGGCCTTCTCTTTCTTCTTCTTCTTCATCATCTTTTTTTTTTTTAAGAGGGAAAAATTAGCAACCATTTGAAATCTTCAAGACCCAAATGAGCCTTGTTACTGCATGGACTCAGAAGGTACGGAAGTTGTCTGCTGAACATTTCAAAAGAAGGCAGTTTCTTTGGGAAATGCAATAATGCTGGGAGACAAAAAAAAAAAAAATAGAAGACAGCAGGAAAAGAAGCAGACCAAATATGAGGAGGATCGACTCTAAAAGAAGCCATAGACAGGAGTCTGTAGGAACTGAGCAGGTCTGCTGAGGACAGGATACCGTGGACATCACTCATCCATACAGTCCCCAGGGATCAGAACTGACTCACAGCACATAGTCAGTACACCCAGAAGGTTGGAGAGATCAGCGAAACAGAAAACCTTTGTTACTAAGTGATACAATTAAACCTAATACAAACCAGCATCACACACACACACACACACACACACAAAAATCCTCTCGTCCCACCAGAGATAAGCATCAACAATTGGGAAACAGGGAACCAGATGAAATCTAAGATACCTTCTAGTTCAGATTTCCCCCTAATCATTAAGACTCTGGAAAAGGTTTGAGGAAGGAGAGGCAGAGTTCATCTATAAAAACAAGGAATTCTTTAGTAGATTTTGCTTACCCATTTTATTGCTCATGTTCATGCCATTTAAAATGAGGCCTTCGGAAAAATAATAACGTTACCGTAGAGAAATCTGGTAGATACCATTGAATCATGTGATCAAAGTTAACATCGCCAGTGTTGGGGCAAACCGACATCTGTGCCTCCCGTGACAATGCACAGAAAAAAAACACAGCAATTCCCTGGACTTCCTGCTCCCAGTGCGTTACCTTCCTCTAAACCATGAGGAAACATCAGAGAAACCCAAACGGAAGAAATTGCACAAAGTAATTGTCAAGGTCAAGGAAGAAAAACTAGACAGAAAAACTATTCCAGATGAAAAGATAGACACTCAAAAGATAGATCAACTAAATGTACCAGGGGATCCTGGATCCTGGACCAGGAGAAAAATGAACTATAAAGGACACAGTTGGGATCATTGGATGACATTTGATTAGTGATTGTGGTTTAGATTATATTGTATTAATATTATATCAACATTGAATTTCCTGATTTTGATCGCTATACTGTAGTTATGTTAAGGAATGTCCTTCTTAGAAAAATCACACAAATTTATTTAGAGATAAAGGGGTATGATACCTGCAATCAATTCTAAGATGGTTTTGAAAAAAAATTATATGTGAGTATAGGTGTGTGTGTGTGTGTGTGTGTGTGTGTGTGTGTGTGTGTGTGTGCATGACGAAGCCAATGAACAAAATGTTAAATCTAGACAATGGGTTTCTTTTGAGACGCGCCTTCTTCGTAAGTCTGAAATCATTATAAAACAAAAAGTGGCCTTTGTTTCCCACAGGCCAAGCTGGTTTCAGAACGCTCCAGGATACAGATGACAATCAGAAGTACTTGTTTCCACTTCCGTTTTGCTGAAAACCCCAAATTCAAGTTCACTTCTTACTTCACCCATCATTTTACCTCCATCCTCTTCTAGCTACAGGACCAAGAGCCTTCATCATTACTGCCTCCCCTTCGCTACTTCCTCCATTTCGAGGCCTCCCTATCCTTCCTTAAATGGCTCTTTTCTTCCTGTTTGAGAGAAAGGATTTCCCCTGCTTCCTTGAACCAAACTTAAGGATTATCCTTTTGCTTCTTAGAAAGGAATTTTAGTTCTGCATCTTTTGACATTGTTCCCTGGGCTCAGGGCATTTAACCAAAATGAGTGGTTAGAGAACTTCCCAACCTTCTCCCCATCCTATCCAGGACCTTGTTTACCAACACTGGGACACAGGCCCTTGGAGATGGGGTCTAGTCTTCCCACGACCCATGCTCGCCGGAAGTGAGCAGCCCTCACCTTCGTCTTTACTCCAGAGTCGTTTACCTCGATATCCAAACACCCTGACTGTCCATTCAGTTGCCAAAGTTCTTTACACAGTTTCTCCCAAGGACCTAGGCCCTCTCTGCCAATAGGGCTCCCGGTGTCCTGACTCGCCAGCCCAGAATCTTTATCACAAGTACCCAGTATAAGTCCCTCACCCCCTTTCTAGAAAGGCAGTGGGGCTGTTGGCAAACGAAGTGGTGATGCAAAGAGAAGCAAGTGAAATTCATAAGTGCAGGCAGATTTCCCTTTCGGCCTTGGCTTAAGTGGAGGTTAGAGCGATGCTTAATTGACTCACCTTTGACTCATTTCTGGAAGCTGCTGCATGAATCTCTCAACCTGAGTAAATGACTGTTTCACTCCACATCAGCCCCTGTGCAGAACAATTAGTTGGGAATGATGCGCAGAAATTGCAAAACCAAAACTCCTGTATTGCTCAGGTGATGGGCTCTCCTCCCGGTGGGGGCCTGACTCGGGATGACTTCCTCCTAGGGCTACTGTAGAGACCTTCCTGAAAGCCTTGTAATACTTTTAATCAATTCTGTATTGGTTTTACCACTGATGCACTAGACCAACAATTGCCATTCATACGAACTGGCTGTAGGAATGAAATATTTGACTCTGGGTTTCTCTCCCACTGCAACCTGCCTTTAACAACCAGAAATGTTCCCCCCTCCCCCCGCCCAAACCAGCTCAGTCCCATGCACTGAAGAGACTCAGAGCTTCCATTCTCACCACGTGTCCCTGGACCAGCAGCAATGGTATCACCTGGGAACTTGTTAGAAATGCAAGTTCTCGCCCCACCCCACCACCTACAGAATCAGAAACGCTGGTGGTAAGACCCAGCGATTCACGTTAGAACACGCTTTCCTCACGATTGAGATGAAAGACAAAGTTTGAAAAGCATTGTGTTACTGTGGTAAGTTACACTAACGCAGGGCTGAGTGTACGTGGGTTCCCTTCCCCTGCATTCGGGCCATGCTGAATAGTCTCCCCTATTGTCAGAAACAGTGAACTGGTTTCCCAGCCACGTTCAAGGATGCGAATAAAAGACCCAGAAGCAATGTGGGAAGAGACTGGGGAATTCTCTACCTAACTGGGTTTCAAGTGCTCCACTGCACCAAGAAAGATCAATGGACATCAGATCGGAAGAAGGATAAGAAAGTCCCTAGAAAGGAAAGCGATGGGCAGGAGGACCTCTACAGGTGGGAGAGGGAGAGCAGGAGGGAGAGGGTGAAGGAACGAAGGCAGGAGTCAGCCTGGGGATTCAGATCCGTCATCGAGGTGGGACAGGTAGGCAAGAGTAGGGGTCCCAGCGGCTGTGGGGCTTGGTGGTTCCCATGTGACCCAGCTCCTCCTGGAGAGAGCCATGGCATCAATGAGAAGCTGTGTCGCTTGTTTTGGGGGTCCTCATGGAAAGCAGTAGATAATAAAGAGAGGTGTAGCTCTCTCCTGGAGAGAAAGACACAAAGAGTAGATTGGATGTTCAAAGCCTGGAAGATCAGCTGTGAGAACCCAGATAACAGTGGCCCCACCTCAGCAGACCCCCAAGCAGAGGCTGCATTAGGGAGGGTCACGTCGATGGCACATCTCTTTCTACTTTCTTCCCATGCCTGCCTCCACCCCACCGAAGGACTCACAAAGTATCCAATTTTACCTGGTCCCAGAAAACTGGTCGGGCTGAGAGCCACTAATGAACCATTTAATAAGCATAGACTGAGGACCGATGAGTGCCAGGATGTTCCAGGTACAGGAACCTCATTCTAAGAAAAAATAATTCAGAGCAATCAGCCAGAGAAAGAATCAGACTTCGGGTGGGTTTGGAACTACTGTAGCCATGGAGACAGGGCACGTCTCCAGGTGTGACATTTACATTCCCTGATGGGTTACTACTGAGACACGCGGGTCCGATAAACAGCAGCTTTGCCATTTTGCTGTGATTCCTTAGAGCAGAATACTGGTCCTTACGATTCTGCTCTGACTGGAAGTCTGGCTCTACCATCTAACCAGCCGCGTGATCTTGGGCCAGGGTTCATAACCTCTATGGCTTCAGCTTCTTCATCGGAAAAATAGAAATAATTGTGGTATCCAACTAATCGAGTTGGTGTCATAGAGTCTGTTTCGTTCAGAAACACTCTGAGTATCAAGGATGCTGATGATGACAATGAGCATGGATTATCTTCAGGTTGTTTGAAAGTGGGGAAAGGGCGTATGAATGTTGTTCCCATTTAAATTGATAATGTAGACCAGCGATTGCTCTTCAAGTCTCTCACATGTGATTTAGAGTCCTTTGCATGATATTTGACAATGGGTGTATTTTATTAGTCATGGTAATTAGTATTAGTATAAGTAGTCCAAATACTTAAACTAGTGTACATTCCTTAAAACATAATTACTTTCTCTGTAAACCCAAATCTGTCTTCTTAAAGAAACGGCCTGTGAGGATTTAGAATGAGCGAGGCGGTTCTATGTCTTAATGAGTCTAGAGATGATAGTTCGGAGAAGAGCCAAAAGGCCAAAAGGACCAGAGAATTCCCAGAACATGACAAGGAGAGCTGGGGTAGATATGACACTACCTTCCGTGCCTGGCACATAGTAGGTTCATCATTCATGCTTGATGCTGGAGGATTTGGAGGATCATTTGGAGAGGAAATAACTGATTATGGCCGGGTAGTGGACAGGGCTAAGAGAGCTGGATACACGAAGACAGGTTTTAGCTCAGTATGAAGAACTTTGAGCCAGTGTCTCCTTTCATGAACCAAGCTGTCCCAAAAAGAACTGAGAATTCCCCAGCATGAGAAGCATTCTTGCTGAAGCAGGTTGGGCAGCTACCTGGTTATCGCAAAACACAACGTTAAATCAGATGAGAGATCGGACGAGATAAGAGATCTAATTTGCCTTTTGATGCTACGGTTTCATGATTTTGCAGTGTCCGTGTGTTTTTGCAAGAGAATAAATGTGGGAAGGTGAAGCACAGTGAATCGCCAATTGGAAGATAGAAGTTCTGATCGTGGCCTTCCCAGCGATGACCTGTAAGCAAGTCATTTTGCTAGCTAACCTTCGGTTACTCACCTGCGCATCAGTTTCCTTCATTCCATTCTGCTCCGGCATCCGCGACGAGCTTATTCCTGCTCTGGGCTTTTATTCTTGTCATTCCTTCCACCTGATAAGCCTCCCACGCCACCTGTTCCAAAGCTTTATCAAGCTAGAGTCACCTTCTCCACATGTTCAATTCAATTACTAAGACCGTACGTGGCGGGTATGGGCTTCACATCACAGACTGAAATATCCCTACCTGGCAATTCCCACCTCCAGCCCCCATCTGGCCACTTGCAAGTAATTTCACATGAGTTGTGTATTTGGAAAGCTGTAAAAGATGTCATTTCTGGGTAGAGGACTTCGACCCAGAGCTGACCGACCCTCGCTGAGCACAAGCCAGGTTTGGCCCCACTCATCTCCCCTGGTGGTACTTGGTGATCTGTACAGACTGCCCCCCACAACTGAGCCCAGAGGGCCACCACAGTTCTCCACATGTGCCCGGAAGGTCACTGATCCTCACCAGTCTGCTCACAGAGAAGCCTTTACCCCTTTAAACTTCTCTACTTGGTTCATACTTCATCGTAGCGCATTTGCTTGCAAGTTGCTTTTCAATGCAGAAGAGGTGTGGAGGGGAAGATGGCATAATGCGTGATTAGGTGAGTCAGATTTTGATGCTATCGATGAGTCTGTCTTCTTGAGGGAAGCAGCGTGGCCTTGAAGGATGTATAAATGACTCAGCAATTTGAAGTTTGAATGCCATTCTACCTCACACTAGCAGAGTCACCTTTAAAAACTCAGTTTCCCCTACTTACAGTGGGATAATAAGAGTATCTACCTCATGGAATTCTTGTAGATTAAATGACATCATTATATGCAGTGTACTGCATATGCCTTGAAATGTCTAGGCACCTAAAATTATTTTCTTTAAACATTACCATACTACTGTTATCTGCCTCTATAATTGGATTCTCTAACTCTGGAATACATACCTGCACAATATATCTAACTAATCAAAATAAAATACCTCTTAGAAAAATTTTTGCAAACCAGTTATGGTTATTTAGCTGCTATACAACCCACTGGCAGAAGGGGGCAGCAGTGCACACGTGTTTTACAGGAATGGTATCCTTTCCAAGTCTAGAGCTGAGTCAGACAAAGGAGCCTGGGGTCTGCACAGAGGACTCGCTTTCCTCTGGCTTCCTGTACTTGAAAGTCCTTCCCCAGATATACCGAAACAGTACATTAAACAGATTTTTGTTTGTTTTATCTTTTTATAATTTTGTACTTATTTGTTGAGGTTTTTGTCATTGGAAAGCGTCTCTCCTTCTTTTGAAAAAAAAATTCAAAATTGGTGAGCTAGATGTGTTTGTTTTCTATCGCATGTCACTCTATGTGTTCCTGCTGTGTTCACCATAATTTAATATATCTGAGAGATTTTTAAAAACCATATTCACTTTTTAAATACATAATAAAACAGGGATAATTATAGGTGAAGAAGCTATAAGAAATCACAACATCTGGTTTAATAGCCCTGCTAATGACACACAAATATGCTATAAATGGGAATCATGATAACATTTGCTGAATGCAAACTTTGTGCCAGGCCCTGGGTTAAGAGTATTATACAGATTATTACCTTATTTAATCTTCACAAAACCTCCATGAAGCAAGAGCTGTTGTCCCCGTTTTGCACATGAGAAACTGAGGCGCTGAACAGATGAGATAGCTTGAGCTTCTCTCTTGTGTATGTGACATTTTTCAATAGTTCTTTTACTTAGCCAACTTTTTTGCTTGCCTTTTAGTCTAAATTTTTTTATTGAAAAAAAAACCCTAAAATTCTATTTTCTCCTACTTTCTTTTTTTTATTAAGCACTTTCACTGTGCATGAAGAACTGCTTTTAACAGGACTCGGCCTAATATCTAACAAACCACGACAATGAGAGCTGGGCTGCCTCTCAGCCACGATTTGGACTTCACGTGTGTCTATTGGACTGAAAACACAGTTGCTAAAAAGTCATATTTTAAAAACAGAAGAGAAAAAATCATACTGTCCTTATTTTGTTTTGTTTTCCATGGAATATATGTAAAAGTACTTGAAAAATAAAATCTTTGATATCTGCGGTGCTACTATTATTGTTGCCATTGCTGTTGTAATCTATTTTTCAAAAACTTGAATCCTCCTGGCTGACCAGCATCTCACAGTGGCAATATTTGTGGGTAATTATGAGAAGATGTAGATGAGCATATCTCAGCTGATCAGATGGAGTGAAGAAGTAGCAGGATGCCTTAGTATGACTCATGGGTGCAAGTGGTTCAAAGATAAATCCCATTCAATGCAAAGACCTGCCGCCTTACTCATTCTAGGAGATTAGTATTCTCAAGTTTGTTGGGATATATGCTTCAAAAAGAAAAATAAGCTGCTGTACTCTATACTTTATCCAATTAAGAGACAAAAATCTTGGTGAAATATTAGGACACTTCGAGTTGAAAGGCTCAACTTATTTTTTGGGTAACCTGTAAAGTAGCCAACTTTCAGTGAGATTGGGCATATGAAAAGTTTACAATTTGTCCAAGCTATTGTGGAAACAGCTCCACCACTGGGACCTGGGAGTCGAAGGATGCTTAGGATGAGGTGAGTCTTTGGGAGTGTTGGAAGAAGAATCACAGATCACGCCCCTGGATTTTGAAGCAAACCATGCCATCTTCCCTAAGTATATCTTCTTTTGAAAAATGGTTCTTGGCTTGCTACAGGGCCCTGGTAGAGTCTAAACACCAGACGAAAGGACCAGGTGGCCTTATACATGGAAGTATCCATTCCAAACTGGGTGTTTCAGGTTCATGAAACTATAAGAGCACTTGTAATTCGCAGCACGCCATCAACGAGAGGGAGCAGAGTTTATGGGATCCAGCTGGAGAAGGTCCTGAAGGCATAAAGAAATCAGTTGCATGAACAAAGCTTTGCCCGCAGTGCGCCTACCCTGCTGCCCTGTACCTTTTCTGCTGCCCACCCCCATGGCCACCGAGGAGCTCCCACCAGTGGACTGAGGAGGAAAAACAATAAAACATAATTTAAACTTGGCTTCACAAGATGGAAGTAGACTCTGGAGAATAGTGGAAAATAGAAAACCATGCTTGAGATGGAACTTGGAGAAGCCCATCTCAAAGTGCATCTTAGCATGGAGCGGGAAAGATGGCCTGGTGTGTGCTGTAATTTAGACAGATATTGATGGAATCAAAAAGAAAAGTTAGATTTTGATGGTAAGTACTGCAGAGAAAAGAATGGATGAAGTGCCTTTCAGAGTGGGGCCAGATTGTGAGAATATTTATGTCCCATTGAGTGCTTACCAAAGACCCCCACTGGAGAGAAGCTTCCCAGTGACCAAGAGGAAAAAGCAACCCACGCCAGAGCTGTCAGTCAGCCTCCTCCCCACCAACCCCAGTGAGCCCATGGATAGAGTGGCTGAAGAGGCAGAGATGGAGGTAAGGCATGGCCCAGAGATGACTTTTCTCTCACCAACACTGGCCTATTTGTTGCCCTTGGGCTGGCCTACCTGCTGCCACAGCCGAGTGCCCACATCACCCTTGGCAGCAAACCCACCTTGAATCCCATTTCTATATCACACCCTTAAGACCAGGCTAACACCATCAGAAGGTTGATTACATTGGAACTACTCTATCATGGAGGGGACAAAAATTGCCCTTAGTGGAAAAGACATTTATGCTGGGTAAGAAATTTCCTTCACTGCCTACCATGCTCCCTCCTGCAATACAATCTGCTTTACTCGTTGCTATAAGTTGAATGTGTGTATCCCCCTACCCCAAATTCGTATGTTGAAATCCTGACACTCATTGTGATGGGATGGGAAGGTGGAGATTTGGGGAGGTGATGAGGTCATGAGGCTGAGCCCTCACTAAGATTAGTGCCCTTATAAAAGAGGCCCGAGAGAGAGAGCTCCCGACTCTCTTCCCCATGTGAGGACCTGTCTGCAGTCTGGAAGAGGGCCCTCAGCCAACCATTCTGGCACACCGATCTCACCCTTCCAGCCCCTGGTAGGTACTCTGTGGCGTTGTGTTAGAGCAGTCGGAACAGGCTGAGACATGCGTCATCATGATATCCAAACAACGTCGCTTCTGAACAAGGAATCATGTCCATTCACAAAAATTAAGGCAGCCAAAGGGTTCCCTGCTGCGACCACAACCTCTCCTCTTGGGAGTAACTGGCCTGCAGTGCAGCATTCAGGTCCAGGGCCGGTGGAAAGCAGCGCTTGGTCAGGTCAGGGCGTGTTGCTCCTGACAGGGTCGTTCGCTCTGAACCAGCAGCCAGGTGGATGCTGCGTCTCTCACAGTCAGAACACGTCATTCTGGGATCCAAAATATGGAGGATGGCAGCCGTTAACTTTCCACCTAATTCACTCAGAAAAGTTCAATTGCTATCTTTTCAACTTCAGTTCTGCTGGTTGAGCCATCTGAGATTTCGAGGACAAAATTATTCCATCCACCATGGAGGACCACCACGTTCCCATTGCTAAGAACTGCCTTTTCTTCCTTTGTGATTCCTTGTGTCCTTGGATAAACAGGTAAATGAGGGTTCCCACACGGACTGGGGAGATTAGACTGCTTATCAAGGGGAAGTGGAGTTCCCATTAAATTAGGCAGACAGTGAGAGAATATTCCTCAACCCAAGAAATTCTGTGGAGTAACCATAGGCAGTGACATGATGAGTGGTAAAAGACAGTGGAAACCCATTAGAATCAGTACACTAAGGACCTGCCTAAGATTCATGAAGGTTTGGGTCACCCTGTGACTAGAGAACCGTAACCCGCTGAGGGGCTGGCTGAAGGCAAAGGGAACATAGAATTGGCAATAGAGTAAGGAAGGTATAAATAAATACTAAATAAAGCCTTATGAGCAGTTGCAGAAATGACCGTTGTTGTAGCTAACATATTTCTTCTCTCATGCTGTGTCATATTTTCATCTTCTCTCTCCCTTTTCTCTACTATTTTACAGAGGGCTTATTTATCATTTTGTCCATGGTTACATGATAACAAGACAAAATTGCATTTAAACTAAAAGGGGAAAAACCAAAACCCAGAGGCGGATGCTGCAAGTGATGACTTTGGGGGGAAAGTTGAATGTATTCTCATTCGCGTGAGGGATGGTTTCATTACAATAATGAAAGCGTGTGTGTGTGTGTGTGTGTGTGTGTGTGTGTGTGTGTGTGTGTGTGTGTGTGTCTGGTGTTGTGGCTTAAAGTAAAGTCCTGGAAGAAGAGTATTCATGGGTGTCGAGCAGCCGAAGTGTGTCTGAGACAAAAATTGGATAGTGGTTTCACTGAGTCCATTACAAACCCCTTGTATCGAACCTGACTACACGCTGGAGGCTGAGAAACTCTGCATTTCCCAGACGTCCTTCCAGCTCAGTTTTCCCACACGACCTTGCCACTCTAGCTCTCTCTAAAATAAAAGGTGGAAAGAGGTGTTTAAACTCAGATTTGGGCTATGGTCTCACTGCAGTAGAAATTTCAGGAATCAGAAAGACGGGAATTTGAATCCCTGCTCTGCCAGGGATTCAAATGTGTGAATGTGGGACATTTCCCGACCTTCTCAGCATTGAGCCTCAGCATCCTATAACGATAAGCCATCCATGAAAAAATTATTATGAGAAGTTAGTGAGATCATGAGTGTAAACCACCTAATACAATACCTGGCACACATCACCACACTTTAGTTCCTCATTCGTTCACAATTGACAGATCTGTTTGGCAGTTTGGCAACTGTTCATAACTTTCCAGAGATATATGAGTAAAAAAAAAAAAATGTAACATTGCAGGAATGATAATAAAAAGAAGTTACGATAATATGTAACAGGGCATGAAGCCAGGAGAGAGATCACTGCAACTGAGATCTTATTTCTTTTTGTAGGTAGAAAGTGGGCAAAGCCCTCTTAGAATTCCAGGCCAATATCACATTGAAACTTCTGGACATGGCTGTTTCACCCAATGTGTTAGGTAAGTGGTTTACAGGTGTAGAACCAGGATTTTGTGCAGCTTCCTCTACCTACCTTCTCTGCCATTTTGGTTTATTTCTCTTTTGAAATAGGAGGTACTATTTAATACATAGCAATTGCCTAGAGTGTTTTTTGTTTTGTTTTGTTTTGTTGTTTTTAGTACTTTCCATGTTAAAATTCCTAAAATATGTTATTACATGCTCTTCGTTTTCATGTTAAAGCAGAACTATTTGAAAGGCTTGTTCTGAAAATTCACCCATGACTTAACTTTCAGAGAGGAAAAGAATAAAAATTCAAAATGTGTTCCTTCACAGAAGAAACCACCACTTTTAAAACACTGAAGCAAAGTTAGTTTTGGGGGCTGGTTCTCACGCTGAGCCTATTGTTCTAGAAATGTTTGGTACCAGATAACCCAGAGCAGCACAAGAAAGGTATTCATTATCAAGTAACAAAAGATACAATGAATGATGTTTTGTTTTGTTTTGTTTTTTCTGGTGTAAACTGCTCAGGACTTCCCAGCCCAAGGTAAAGAGGAAGTTCACCTTTGAGGATTGGTTGAGTGGCGAGAAGGAACCTATGTTATTATTTTAGCAAAATATTTCACGAGCCTGATGAAAGTTATGTGTGACTTAAATATTTGCCTATTATATTCATTTGATTCCTCTAATACTACCAGGAATATAAAAACATGGAATAGATATTTAGGTATATACCCATATAAGTATAGTATTTAGATATCGTTTAATAAATTAATTTTCACCCATTTACTAATGGGTGACAGGAAGGAGATAAAGGGAAGAATAGGGGATAAAAGAGAAAAATATATATAACAGAGACAGATGGTTAAAGCAGAAGAAAAAAGAAGGCATCAAAAGAGTAAGACAAAAATATAGGGCATATGAACAGAGAGAGAGAGAGAGGGATAGAGGGTAACTCTAAAATATAACAGGAAGCATGGCGCTAAATAATCTGACTCTGACTTCTATATCCTGGGAGCAAGTGATCATAAGTATACAAAAGAAGCTGTTTATTTCTCTTTCCTCCCTATCTGCCACCATGTGTGTTCACCCCTGCTCCCCACATACACAGCTCAAGGACGATAAACCCTTGTCCCCTAACCCATGCTCAGAGCATGAGGACTCATCCCAGAATGGCAAACGGTGAGTCCCGGAGACCTGGATAGGGACCTGACCCCACAGTCTTCGTTGGGCTGATCCTGGTTCCATCCTTCAATGGAGAACACGCTTCCCTCTCACAGGGCGACTCCTCAGCCTGTGCCCACCACTCTTCAGACTGGACCCCACAGGTCTAACCCACCTCTTGCAGGACAGCCCACCTCGAAACCCTGCTGGTTCCTCCCACCACCACCTCCCTGTCTCCTCTTTATTATGAATCTGCCTTCTGAAGATATTTCCCTCTTTTTCTTTTCTCTTTTTCAAACTACGGCTCATTCCCTTGCTGTGGTCCAGACAACGCAATGGGAAGAGGCTGGCACTGCCCTTTGTCTAGAAATCACGAGACTAATACACCACCTTTAGTGCAAGAGACTTTTCCTGGAGCAGCCACACGGTAAGAGGAGACAGCATGGCTAGAGAGCGATTTATGATTTTGAGGGTGCCTCACCCTCAAAAATGATTTCCTTCCGCTTCTCTGCATACAGACCTTCGGGAAATTGTTGGAACGAGATAAGAGCGTTTGTCTTTGGCCAAGTCTCAGTTCACTTCCCGCGCCAATTCTCCTTCCCACAAGGGATGTTCTCGAGACCTCTTTTCCTGAAGCCCCTGCCATGAGCAGGATCTTCCTCCTGAACAGGGTTCTGGTGGAATGAGGGAGTGGGAAGCCAGGGGGAGCAGGGAGTCCTGACCCAGCTGCAGGAATCCAGGTGACTTGATGAACCTTCATTCCCTCTTCTATAAAATGAAGGTGCCAGCCTCCTGGTGTCCTTGCGCGATATAGCGATATGTGCGAACCCCTTGAACAGGACAGAGCACTCAGAAAGTGCTTGGGATCTGCTGGCTGCTATTCCCACACTTACTCTGGCTCTGCCTCTGAAGAAGGTTCATGTACCGCATAGTCACGCCAAGGAGTAGCTGACGATCGGCTTTGAAGTGTCACGTACAGAATGCCATAACATCGGGCTCTTGAAATAGCCAAATTCTGGGGATACAAGCATTCTTACATTGTAATTCTCAACCCTGACAACACACGAGAATCATCTGGGAATCTTTTAAAAACTACTGATGCCTTAGCTCCCTCCTCCACCAGCTTTTCTGATATAAGTAGTCTGAGTGAGGCCTTGTTCTCCCCAAAAATATAATGGGCAGCCATGGGTGAGAACCACAGATGCAAAGCAAGGCTCTTAATGAGGGTGGCCAACAGATCACTTGTGTGATTAAAATTAGATAGATAGATAGATAGATAGATAGATAGATAGATAGATATGGATAGATAGATATAGATAGTTTGATAGATAGATGATAGATATAAATAGATGATATAGATATAGATGTTAGATATAGATATAGATGTTAGATATAGATATAGATATAGATATAGATATAGATATAGATATAGATATAGATATAGATATAGATATAGATATAGATATAGATATAGATAGATATAGATATAGATATAGATATAGATATATAGATATAGATATAGATATAGATATAGATATAGATATAGATATAGATATATAGATGATATAGACATAGATAGAGATAGAGATAGAGATAGAGATAGATGTAGATATATAGATGATATAGATAGATGATATAGATAGAGATAGAGATAGAGATAGAGATAGAGATAGAGATAGAGAGATAGAGATAGAGATAGAGAAAGAGAAAGAGATAGAGATATAGATAGATATAGATAGATATAGATGATATAGATATAGATATAGATGATATAGATATAAATATAGAGATAGAGATAGATGATATATAGATATAGATATAGATAGATATAGATATAGATATAGATATAGATATAGATATAGATATAGATATAGATATAGATAGATATAGACACTAAGATGGCCATCCCAGAAACTCTGATCCATAGGCTAAAATGGGACCAAGCACCTATACATTTCTAAAGCTATACAGGTAATTCTGATATGCTTTAGAGAACCACTGGCCCCCAATATTTGTCACCTTTCCAAATGTAATGAAGAAAGATTGGTTCCCAAACAATAGTCTGAGATGTGGTATCCACTGGGGATGACATTTTCCCTGGCCCAGAGTCACTTATCTAGACCCAGATGCTGGGGCTCAGCTCCGGATCCAGCCCTGGGTGGAAGTAGCTACAGGGAAGAGAGGGCCTGGGCCCCTGGCTCTGTCTTTCCTGATTGGGCAAATCACCAACCAGAAGAGTTTTGTTGCTGAGAATAGGAAAAAGCAGGAGAAATGGCTGTAGCCATGAGGTCTCTTCTTTGTCTAACCAGAATGTTTTAGATCGAGTGAAATACCCTTAAGAAAGTTATGTCTATTTCTATCAACATATGTGTGTGAGAACAGATTTTCAACAATAACTGATACGAATTAAACACAGGAAGAAGTATCATATTGTCACTTCATTTCACACCACACCAAATATAGAGGTGCAAATTGACAAGCTTACATAAAAGAAAAAAATACACTCAAAGTAAAATAAACTGTTATGTTTTTATTTTTATCTATCTACATTCTTTAACATGCTTTCTTAAAAAATATATATATATAGGTGATTAGCATAACTTTACTTTCTGGGCTTCCTTAAAATGAGTTTCCATTATTCTAAAATTGTTCTTCCCATGTGAACAAACCAGAAAAGAGGATATTGGATGGATGGATGGATGGATGGATGGATGGATGGATGGATGGATGGATGGGCAAATGGACAGAGGGATGAAGAGATGGATGATAGTTGGATAGCTGATGGAGAAAAGAATGAGAGATGGAAACAGGGAGACGAGGAAGAATTGAGAAGAGGGAGATAATTAGATCAAGAGGACGAGAAAGAGAAAGAGAAGTATAAGAGAGTATGTAGATTGCATTAAAGAATGCTGAGACTTACAATACAAATGAATTAAATGGGCTCATGTCCTTAGTTTCCTCATTTGAAAGCGAGCAAATCAGTTCTGAACAGTTTCAATATCCTTTCCAGCTCTGGCATTCTCTGTGCGTATGAGGTAGACAAAGAAGGAAGAAATGGAAAAGAGATTCAGTCGTTCTAAAGCATTAGGCTATGTATTAGTGTCTTATGGTCACTATAACAATTGACCACAACCTTATTGGCTTAAAACACAAACATATTCTCTTAAAGTTCTACAGCAGCAGTCCCCAACTTTTTTGGCACCAGGGACCGGGGCTCCTATGAGAATCTAATGCATGATAAGGCAGAGGTGAGGAGGTGATGCTAGTGCTGGGGAGTGGCTGCAGATACAGATGAAGCTTAGCTCAGCTCACTGGCCACTCACCTCCTGCCATGTGGCCGAATTCCACTGGTACCTGGGGTTGGGGACCCCTGTTCTAGAGGACAGTCTTAGAATGCAGACAACCTGTAGAAGTCACTGCCCTTAACCGGTTTCTGCAGCCTCATTTATTATTCATTCCTCCTCATTGTCCCAGCTAATGCTACACTGTCTTCTTTCATTCCTTTATTTAAATCTTGGAGCCAAAATGGAGTTCACCTGTACCTCCATGATTGCTCAGGAAGAAAATGTGCCACTACTTCAATGAGATGAATGTCATTTAACACCCAAGGTCATGCAAAGAGGGGCCTGCTAGTAAACCTTTTCACTATCTTATGAAATCCCAGTGTTTTTTTTTTTTTTCAGTTCTGTATGGATTCAGATGGATTCACTATCTTATGAAATCCCAGGGTTTTTTTCAGTTCTGTATGGATTCAGAGGCCAGAGTTTTTAACTGGCTCAAACAGTTTTTGTTAGCATCTCCAGAAAGGTAGAAAAAAAAAAAAGAGAGAGAGAGAAATGAATATAGAAAATAGTGTAAAATATGAATATGTTTAAAGGAGGGTGGTTTTTAGATTTCCGTTTTAAAAAAAATGGTCTGACCCAGTTTTCAACTAGGTCAAGATGTGGTAGACTGAGTTAAATCATGAAAGGCATAAATTACCCTAGAGCAGGGGAGTGTGCCCATGAAGTGACTTCCTACCTGCTCCTTTAACCGAAGTGGAACTTGCCTTTCCAGTCGAGGGAGTGTCATACCCCAGAGGAAAAGTGAGCTCATGATTTTAACATCCCTTTACTTTATTTTTCCACCCTCCTTTCATCCTTAACCAGTTTTCCCATTCCTTCTTGCAATGGTTGGTTTTCCCCCTTTAAATGACTTGGAGTAACCCTAAATGGGTGGCTTTGTGGTGTTTTTCATCTTTTCTGTCCCCTTTTACTTTAATTTATTTTTGGTAGAGTAAAATGCAAAAAAGCCTGAAATTTAGAAAATCTAACCATTTTTATCCTTTTTACTTCTTCTATATTTTTACCAATATCATAACTCTTTTGGCTAATTATTTCCCTTTGCATCTTCAATGATTACATTATTTGGACTTTTCTCTTATGCCATTCTTGGTTCTTTTTAAAAAAATTTTCCATTGCTTGGTTTTGTTCATCTTTGAAATTTGAGCTCTTTCTACTTTTTATAAATGTTTGTTCTTTAAAAAATAAGCCTCATTTTATTTTTGCCTGTGAACTTTTAATTTCCATTTTCTGTTAGACATTTCTGACCAGTTTTTCTTTTTTTTTCCTGCTGAAACTTTGTTTTTCACTTCTCTTTCAGTTATCATTTCCCCTGCTTCACCTGAAATGCAAATGGTCTTATCAAGCTGATTTCAAGATCTTTTTTTACTTACTTCTTCCTCATTCTCACTGTAGTGCTTCCCGCTATTTTTAGTGTTCCATCTTTAATATTGCTTCTCTCAGTCTCCGTCCTCACTCATTCCCTACCCTCTCGTCTTCTTTGTGTCTCTGCCTCAGTTTCCCCTTCTAAGTTTTCCTCAGTTTCCTCATCTTTTCTTTTCCTTTTTCTTTTCTTTGCTTCATAACAAAAATGTCCTTGCTTCAAAAATGACTCAAATAAATCTCCTACACAGATCCTCCCCTGGACTCTGACCTGCCTTTGAAGAGGAAATTTCCACTCAAATGGATAACCTTGTAATCAGCTCTTTGTTCTGCTTCTGTAGACATGCTTGCTGCATAGGCCAAAGGACAGGGAGGCCTCAAGATCAACTGAGGACTCACCCTTCCCTTTGTTTGTTCTGTCTAGATGACAAAGTATTGCAGATAAGCCCTATAAAAGTAAGATTATCATGGTCTATGGCCATGCCACCCTGAACAAGCCCAATCCCTTCTGATCCTAGAAGCTAAGCAGGGTCAGGCCTGGTTATTACTTGAATGGGAGACCACCTAAGAAGACCAGGTGCTATAGGTGTAAAATGTTTTTTTTTAAGTAAGGTAATCTCTGAGCTCGGGGCCCAGATCTTAAGAGCACTAGCTCTTTTGAGACCGCTGGCATAATAAACCTGAGTTCTCCAGCTCTCCGAGTGGTGCTTGGTTTCTCACCAGTCTGATTTTTTTCTGCAACATCTGCCAGATTCATTGCACTTCCTCTCACATATAAACCTGGAGTCCCAAGTGTCAAGACTGAGTCTTACCTCTGCCTAAAATGCTTTCCCCCTTTCTCTGCTAATCTCCTACCATTCCTCTAAGACTTATAAAGATGTCATCTTTCCCCTGACCATGAGGCTGGTTAGTCGAATGTTATCTTTGCTTCTATCACCCCATGGTTTCAGCCTCATTATCAGTCAACATTGAAGTTGGGATTGTAAATTTAACCTTTAAAAAAGACTTTAAAGATGTAAAAAATGTCTGATATAACAACATATGAAATCACGAGTGCATAAAACAAATATACAATATATCGAATAATTATTTCTAAAAAATCCATATAACCTCCACCCAGGTCAGCACTCCAAGAAACGTCAAGTATCCAATTTTAGTCCTGTTTACTGTCCTGAAAATAACTGTTAGCCTTGTCTTTATAATAATCACTTTCTCACTTTTCTTTAGTTTTACCACCTTTGCATGCTTTCTTAAGCAATAAAGCTTAATTTTTCCCATATTTGAATTTATGAGATCATTCCAGAGATGGCTCTCTTTGGTCTTCTTTCTTTCACTCAACACTATCTTTAAGATCCCAGGCTATTGTTGCAATGAGCTGTCATGTGCATATTTTCTCTTCTGTCTAGATTTCCATGGCATACAATATCCCACCATTTATTTATTTATTCCAAAGTTGATGAACCAGTTTGGAGCTAGTGCAAACATTGCTGCCGAGAGCATTCCTGTGGAAGAATCCTGGCACAGGTATGCATGCATTTTTTCAAGGGTATGAATGAGAAAGAATTGTTGAGTCACAGACTACGCTTACATTCAACTTTAGTTAAAAAAAAAAAACTATTTCCAAAGAGGTTGTAACAATTTACATTTCCACCAGCAGTCCGTGGGATTTCTCTTTGATCCATAGACTCACCAACCCCTGCCAATCTGATGGGAAAGGTGGACATTTTTATCTCCTTCTGCCTGGAGCTACCCAGTTGACTAAGTATAGAAAATGTTCCCATGAATTAATTAATTCATAAAACTCCCTGATTAATTTCAATGTCTGAATATTTTCCAAGGATTTATCTTAGGAGGGTTTGTGGTCAGGTGTGTACGAACAATATCTACTCTGATACATTTTTTTTCTTTAACATGTAAAAAGACTTTCTCTGCTAGTGCTGCTGGTATGCAGAGCAAAGTTTGTGTGCGCCTTCGTGCAGAGCAGAGGGAGGCAGGCTTCAGTGCATCTCACAGCCAATGCCTTCAGTTCTAAGACAAAGGGTGGACAGCATCACTGAGTCCCCACATCTTGAGCTCAAGGGGAGACTTTCCACTTCCATCTTACAAAGGAAGTATGGATCCAAGATTTAATCTTTCCAAGGACTTCAATGAAGTCCTGCTACCTCCAGAGGCAGGATCCAATTAGGAAGGTTTATACCTATCGATCTCATGCAGCCCTTTCTTAACGTCTTCACTCCCAGTAAAATAGTAAGTGCCCACTGGTAAATTTTCTAAAATGAAAATTGTTTATGGATTGATTGATTTTATTAAAAGATGTGAAAAGATGTTTGGCCAGACCTAATACCGTGTCTTTGTGCTTCACTGGAGATCATTTGCTAGAGTGATGGTAGAAGTGAAGCCATAAAGCACAAAAAAACTGCCACTAGGAAATACGTGTTCAAGGATTTTTCTTTTTAATGCCAGTAAAGGATTGCTAATACAAATTTCCCCACCTACAAACAAATGTTGCCCTTTATTCAAATGTTAATTGAATGTATGAGTTAATATACTGTCAATTTCTTAAATGCTTTTTGGTTAGAGCTTCTGTGATAACTTGGTTTAAAATCCTCATCTTTAAATCTCTTTGTCCTTTAATATTTCTTCTTCTAGACGATATGTTTTCAAAGGGGTTGTTCAAGTTCAATGTTAGGTATCTGTTTGTCAGAGAAGTTATTTCCTTTGAGAAGAAATTCTTCAGAAGTTGATAGGAAAAGAGAATATCCATCATTAGAAAAATTTTATAAATTGTCCTAACATGCTCAGAAAATGATGTTTGAAGTATATGAAATGAAAGAACCTCCAGGCTCCAAACCTTTCGGTTGTCAGCACCTGCAAACTTCATCAAATTATTTCCTATTTTATGAATCAATCCTTCTTAGCAAATTACAGTTATGAGTCAATGAAACAAGAGGTCAAAACTTAATTCAAAACAATCACATTTGCACTTCTGGTCAGCCACGTTAGTTTTTAAAACCAGATAACAAGCAACTTTTTGCAAGAAGAGAATATCATCACTAAGTATGAAAAAAATATATATGATCAAATGTTAGGGGTTTATAGAATAAAAAGAGCAGTTGGCTAGGATTCTGATGGTTCTCATTCTAGCACCTTCTTAATATATACATGAGCAAGATCCCTGAGCCTCATATTTTTATACCTGTAAAAGGAGTGAAATTAGATCATCTCTAAAATTACATAAGGGCATCCATTTCTGTGATCAATTGATACTAAGTCCTCAGAATTAATTAATTTTTTTTAAATCAGAGAAAAATCATAATGTTTTACACATTCAATAGATAAAACTAAACAAAAATATCCACTATATGCTTACCAGAATGGCTACAACTTTTTTTCCCTTTTAATGACATTAAATGTTGGCATAAATATGGAGAAACTAGAGCTGTGAAAGATGGTTGGTAGGAGTTTAAAATGTTATAATCATTTTAGGAAATTATATGGTGGTTTCTTTTACAACTACATATACATTTACCTTCTGACCCAGAAATTCCACTCCAACTTATTTATCCAAGCAAATTAAAAACATAGGTCCACAAAAAAAACTTCACGAGAATATTTATAGTAGTTTTATTCATAATAACAAAAAAACTGGAAACTGCTGGGATGCTGGTCTACTCTGATCCACCCTATGTCCTGCAGTCAAAATGGTCATTCAGAAAACACCTGGGCGTTTTCTTTCTCCCTCAGTGGTTTAGGGTCAAATTCCAAACCCCTTTGCATGCCTCCTGATATACTCTGGTGTATAGTCCCCACAATAGTCAGACGAGCCACTTTGCTTTACTTCTCAGAAATGCCCTTGGTACCAAACATCCCTTTGTTACCTCAATGTGATGGATTGCAGACTGGCTCACTCAACCTTCATTCTATACTCCTCCTTCTATTTGGAGAGTTTGGGAAACTAAAGCAACATTTTGCAAACTCTCTTTCACTTAGGGTACAGGATGTAACATTATCTGCCTATTAGGTATACTAGTTCAAGATGTGGAATGTTTTTTTCTAGTTTTTGCTATCAGGCAAAGCCACAAAAACATGAGATTTCTCTGGAGCATTCCATGTCCATCTCCAGCTTCAAGAGGAATGAGTTATTGGAGTCTCTTGATGAAGATTTCTAATGCCTAAATTGCAGCTAGGGCTTCTATTTTTCAGTTTCCAGATAGTCTAGAGGTGGCTGAAATGGTGGCAACAGTGCCACCACTAGCTGTTGGTGATTTCAATCAATAGTCTTGATTTCAGCCTAGCTCCCCTGATGGGCCAGCTTCTTATGGTTCTAGAATTGTTCCTGGAGGCCCAAATTTGAACCTATCCTGTCAGCCCTTCTAATAATTTTCCAAAACCTAATTTCCTTCATTAAAACCTTTCTTAATTAAAATACCTAGCGTTGTTTTCATTTTCCACACTAAATTCTGACTGATAAAATTGTGTGAATCTGAGAAGTAAGTAGTTAAAAACATAAGAAATAATAAGAACTGACACTTGGATGGGGATTCCAAAATCTGGAACATCCAGCCACCTTAGACACTTGATAGAAAAATGGATTACCTGACTCCACCTCAAACCTGCAGGAAAAGAATCTCTCTGGGTGTAACCTAAGATATATTTTTTTATTTGATTATGATGCAGCATGCCTAGGACAAAAACATAAGGACAGGCACGTAGGATTTTAAGATGTAAAGGCTCCTAGACATCATGAGACCCAATCTGATGCAAGAATCTCAATGCTGATATTCAATAATTCCCAATCGATCGAAGAAGAAAAGGAATCTCACTGATTAGGTTATTGTCCATAGTAATTTATCAACTTAGCTGAAACTCTCTATTGAAAAAAGCCACCCTCACAGAAAGAATGAAATAACTTCTTTCAAGACTATGCAATAAAGTAAATTCTCAACTGTGACATAAAAACTCACATTTTAAGTTGTAAAATGTCTATTAAACTTATGAGGACTTATAAGAATATGTGATATACTACTAAGATCCTTAAAATATTTTTATTAACTTAAGACATATTACAGATATTATTTTGAGATCCAAACAGGATCTCAAAGCAGAATATCATAGAATCATAGAACTACATGATTCAAGATTAGAAGCAACCTTAAAGGTAATTATTTTAAAATGCACATTGAGATTAAAAGGCACAACTTAAAAATAAAAACATTTCAAAAATAAGTGACCTCAGAGGCCCTTACCTTGATATTTTACTCAGTTGCTGGCCAAGCAAAGAACAATATACTTAATTCAGCATTTGGGGCTATTTTCAAATAAATGCCAACATACATTCACTTGCCTACTGAATCGGTCTTTAATTTTCACTGAGGTCTTCCCTGGAGATGCTCATTAATCATACCCCTTCTATAAATCCAACTCTATCACAAACAGAGAGTAGAAGAAAGCAGAACAAAACAAAATAAAAAATTAACAAAAATGTGTACGTTTTGGAGACAAGTGATTATGGAAATGTATACAATGAATTTGAATCAGAAAGTAAAGGCAGAGGGCAAAGTTTCTTCCAACGTTACCACTCCCGACATTCCAACGCTGACAATGACACTGTGAGGTGTCACTTCTCTTTGAAGAGGCGTCACCCCACATTTGAGTATCAGCTACACGGAGTTCTTTCAAAATCGTAAGACTGAATGGTTAAATGATAGTTAAATATCACAAGGATAGCCTGATCTGAACTTTAGGGTAGAGAATTTACACTGGTAAATAAATAAACATGATATATATCCGGAGTGGAGTCGTGGTTAACGGCTTCATACAGATCTTGCATCTGGCAGGGAGGGTGTGAGAGTCTGGAACTCTGAGCTAAAGACTGACCCTTGCTTCCTAGAATAGTGACTGCCAATAAGGATTAGTGAGCTCATAGAGGGAAAACAAATAAATAAAAGACTCTATTTAGTTGTTAAAAAATGCATAAAGATAATGACACATTTATTGTGTTGTGTAATTCAGCAGGCAAACTCATAATCCTTCATTGACTTGGCAGGTACTTCCTGAACACCCAGCATGTGGCATACACTCTGTGGAGCCCTGGGAGACAGTGGTGAACAGGGTCCTTGTTTTCATAGAGCTTACATTCTGGATAGACTACATGTGCCAGGAATGCTGCCAATATTCTGGTGGGCTCATTCTCTTCAGGAGCTTGGGTTTGGGCCCATGCTTGATTCCCAGCCTTGATTCCCAGCCTCGCCTCTTGCTGAACATGTAATCCTGGGTGCTCATCCCACCTGCATAGCTTGCTCCTTCTCCTTGTCTCTATGGCGGACATGTCAAACATGGCACCACCTTGGGGTAGGAGGTGACCTTACCCCACTGTGTGAGGAGAGAAAGCTCATTCATGTTTTTCAGATGAGAAAGGCCCATCCTTGGGGAAGAAAAAAAATTCTCCTTGCCTTAATCAACTTTTTCTTTTCCTTAATTCGTTTCCCAGCTTGGGGACCCTATATTAGTAGGACTTCTATAGATTGATCCTGATCTCCATAGAGATGAGCATGCTGTTCCCTCTCCTGTGGACTTTCCCAAGAGCCAAATTTACTTAATCACAAGAATCGGCTGGGCACTTCTGGAAGTGGCGATTCTTGGACCCTACTCTACACCTAATAAATCAAAATCTCTGTGCATTTCTATTTTTAACAACTAAGAGATAAAACCAGAGGTTACTTCTATGTTTAGCACGTCTATATATCCCATCAAAGCTTTTGTGTTCTTTTCTAAAGACTTTCGGATCATGAAATTAATATATGCATATGGTAGAAAATTTTTCAAAAAGAAAAAAATGTTAAGAAGGAAACTAAACATACCCATTGTCCCAAAGTCTAGAATTAAGAAAAATTATTATGTTTGTAGGTTTTTTTTTATTTTTTATTCTATGCACATAAATTTTTCTAAATTATTTAAGATTATACCATAAATACTGTTTTTTCCTTATAGATTTTCTATGTATATATGTACATATATTCTGAGCACATATCTAACTAGTATTTTACAGAAATAATTTCATTTAACTATTATCTATTGTGAATCTCTCATGTGCAGACACTGTTTTAGGTGCTGGGGATACAGGAATGAGAAGCAGGAAGAGATCTGTATCTTAATAAACTTGCATTACATTAGAAGGAGATGGTTGGGAAACCAGCTAACTAATAAGTGCAAGAGTCAAAAACAATAATATTTGGGTGCCGACCGGGTGCCTGGTTACAAGTATAAACTCATTTAATCCTCATAACAATTCTTCAGGGCAAATGTTAGAACGACCCCAATTTTATAAATGTGAAAACAGAGGCAACAACTGCTTCTCAACATATCTATGGATTTACAAGATGCTGTGAAATAATAACTGGGAAGACCAGCTTAGGTCACATGGCCAGAAGAAACCTCACTGCAGATACTAGAGCTGCAAGGTAGAGGACAAAAAGGGGGTGGCAGTGTAGAAACCGAGGAGCATCGTGGATGACAGAGAGATATTCTCTGTCACTATGTGCAGGATCATGATGCTTGAGAGAATGTTCCCTTTGGTTTCTGGATTGTGGGGAATTCTGGGTAGTCTGGGGAAGGAGTTAGGATGGTGATTGAAGGTCCTAGGCAGTATAACTTTATTAATCATTAGAGAAGTATTCTGATCATTTTAACAACCCTAGGTGACACCTGCTAAAAATGATCCATGCATACATACATTGAGTATACATGTGTGTATAGCCCATAATGTATTAAAGTTTTCCCTCCTGGTTAGATATGTTTGGTGTACTGCTTTTAACACCGTTACGAGCATCTTCATCCATACATACTTATGCACTAATGCCCTTTCTTCCGTAGGATGAATTTCCAGGAAATAGAGATACTGTGAAATGTGTGTACATGTTTAAGGCTTTTGATACATCCTGATAAGTCTACTTTAAAAGGTATCAAGCTATACTACCACCTGTTGTATGAGGGCTGATTTTCCCTGGGAATTATCAAGTGGTTTTTCCTCGTCATTCAAAGTTATCCAGAGAGATTCTCCTAGATGCAAGACCCTGTTCGAGACACTGCAAGAGATGCAGAGGTGTGGTGCTCTGCACTAAAGGGGCCCCCAGCATTGTGCACAGATGAAGCACACATGGTAGGTAGAGTGCATGGGAGAACAAAGCCCACGCTCCATCACTGGGAGAGACATGACACGGCTTGGGCACTCAGAGGAATGAGGGAGTAGCTTTGGCTGGACTGATCTGGGAATGGTCCATGCAGAAGAAAGCACATGAGCTTCGTCTTAATCTAGATAGGGGTGAGGGTAGCATTCTAAGTAAAGCTATAGAGAGAGATGGTAAACAGAAAATGACAAAAATAACCCAAACCTTGGAAAGGAAGCCATTGTGCCTGGAGTGTGGGAAAGAACACGCTCCAAGAAGCAGGATGGACCAGATCGGGAAGGGCCCTGCGTCCTGAGCTGAAGACTCAATAGGTAATGGAGACCCAGGGGCAATTTATAATCCAGAGAATGGTGAAATCCAGTTTCGAGGATGCGTATGGCAATGCTATACAGGTATATTTAAAGAGAAAGAAATTAGAGGCTGGTAAACTCCTTAGGAGATGAGTCACAGATAAAAGGTAAAAGTGGTGAGAAGGGAGATGAAGAGCAGAGTACATTTGTTTCAAGGATCAGGGCCCATGCTTGACTGGCAGTGGGGATGAGGTGTGAGGGCAAGGAGAAAGTCCCACAACTTTCATGGTTACGATCCTGAGAGACTGGAAAATAGAGCCAGATGAACTGACTGACAGACAAACAGAGAATGGTATTAGTTTCAAGACGGGATTTGGGGAGAGGGTACTTATAGCTTGTTGGAGTTTTGCTTGTTTGTATGTGTGTGTGTGTGTGTGTGTGTGTGTGTGTGTGTGTGTGTGTGTGTGTATGTTTTCCAGCTATAGTCTGTTTAAAACTTTTTTTAAATAATTGGGAGAGAGGAAGATACTGAAGAAACAGGACACACACACACTAGCACATGTGTGTTGGTGCACACGCCTCTTTCCCCACCTGAAACAACCTGAAACACATCCTCACACACTCAGTTCCTGTGTTGTCTGAACTTGGATGCCTTCTGCAAGTTCCGGGTGGAACTCTTGGTTATTCCCTTAACTCCCATGTAGCATTTCTGGTTCAGACACTGCTTTTATGGGTTTAAAAATAAAGCCTCGCCCTCCTTCACCATGGTAGGCCAAATGTGAAAGTTAGGTTTTTTTGTTGTCAGGTTTTTGTTTGTTCATTTGTGTTTTGAAGAACAAGATCTTTACTCCCAACCCTTAGTCATAAAACAGAAAACTCTCCTTCACTCCAACTGACATTTCCTCGGAGTCTGACTCATTGATTGGCAGGATTCACATCTAGAGATTGTCCTGAGGATTTATTTCACAGCGGGGCAGGGAGTGGAGCAGAGGCAGGCCCAGTCGGGCCCAGACAAGGTCAGAGCTGAACTGAGCAGCGTGGTGGCAGCAGGAAGAGGCAGAGGGAAGATGAGCTTCACCCTGGGAGCCGTGAGGGTGGAAACCAAGGAAAATGAGTCCCCAAAACAAGTGAAACTCAACGTCCGGGTCAGATGAGATTGAAGCCGATATGCCAAATCCGGGACGCCACAGGGACGTGGTGACGAAAGAAGGTCAAGGCGATCAGAGCAACTACTCAACACTCAATTTTATTAAAGATGACAGATGCCACCTGACCTTTCTATTTGAAGCCTCTGCCCTACGTGTATAAAACCAAGAGCGGGCCATTGGTGCGCCATAAACAGGAGAGCTTTCTGCCTCTCCCATCATTGTGTGTGGGGGAGGGGGACACAGTGACGCCCTTTACAGTGTTTGTCTGTAAGAACCACGTGTGTCACCTTCTGCCTCCCGATGTGATTAAACTGCTGCCAGATAATTCAAGTGAGATGAGTCTTCCATTAGTTAAGTTTTGTTGGGACTATTTCATTCTATGAACATAGTTCTATCTCCTCTACCAAACAAACAAACAAACAAACAGGGTTAAGACAGAAGTGAGAACATTTCTGTGGCAGAAGAATTCACATAGGAAACGGACAATCTTTGTGCAAAAACGTGGTTTTTATGAACCAAGTGGTGAGTGAGTTTATGACCTGTGCTAAACTCCAGAAGACCCAGATTCAGTGTCCATTTGCTCTTCTTGTCTCCTATATTCATCTGCCAGGATTGCCAGGACAAATGCCACAGGCTGGGGGTGGTCTTAAACAATAAATTAATTTTCTCACAGCCTGAAAGTCCAAGATCAAGGTGCCAATAAAGTTGATTTCTTCTGCAGTCTCTCTCCTTGGCTCATAGATGGCCATCTCTTCATGGGGTCTTCCAGTTTCCTCTTCCTAGAAGGACACCCATCCTATTGGATTAGAGCTCACCCAGTTGATCTCATTTAACCCTAATTACATCCTTATAGACAATGCCTCCACATACAGTCACATTCTGAGAGAATGGAGGTTAGGACTTCAGCATATAAATTTTGAGGAGATGACACAGTTCAGCTCATAATAGCCCCTTCGTCTTTGCATCCTGTTCCCGTCTGGGTCAACCTCTAGATGCCGTGACTCAGGAATTCAGCAATTCTTGTCTTCCCTGGATTTGGGCCTCCAAAGCTCCAGTTCATTTTAGGCTGACTCTGAATGAATCTAAATCCAGTACTTTCCTTATTATCTGGAATTTAGATGCATTTAAACTTTATAGATCTCTAATAAGATTATCAATATTCAAGTGAAGGAGGAGGGGAACAGGAACAAGAAAAGTGAAAAAAGATTTTTATACCAGTTTTTCAAACTCGTGACCACTTACTGTTTACAATGCCTTGATTCTTATCATTGAAAGAATTGAGATTATGTTGTATCATGCTAGAGCATGGGTGGCATTCTCTGTAACCACGTTATCAGATCAGATTTATTCACAAACGTTATTTATCTGTTTCAAATGAGTCAACGCCATAGAAAGAAAATAAATTTGCAAAACCACCAAGCTGTGAATATAAAAATGTTGCCATGCACTCGTTAAATCCCTGGATTCCAGTCTGAAGTCATATTTAAGTTTTTCTAACTCGAGTTAGCCCCCTGTTTGATTTGAGATTGGGTTGAAAAGCCAAGCCCACCAAATAGTTTACTGTCATAGTCCTCCACAGACCACACTGTATCTCAGAAAATTAAGACCACATTCTTGGGCTGGTTTCATCACATTTGCCTTCCTCTCCTTATCTAGGTTTCTCTCTCAGCCAAGGGAGAGACATCAGCATTATTTCTGAAAGAAAATAAATTGTAAAATTCTCTTCACAGATATGAAGAATTTATCTTCCTCCACCCCAGCCCCAATCTTCAATTCCTTTACCTGACTTTATTTTTCTTTCATATTATACATTTTTTGGTTACCTGTTTATTTTCAGTCTCTCCTTCTCTAAGTCACATGAAAAGCAGAGACTTTGTCTTGCTTGTCTCAGTCACCAGAACACTTCTGGACACATAGTAGGTTCTCAGTAAATATCTGTTGCTTGAATAAATGAATGGGTAGAAACATAACTTTTATCTAATAAACCGTGATTTAACCAGAAAGAAAAGCACACCAGTGTGATATGCGTCTGGCAAACTAGGGAAAAAAGTGCCCGCATCACAAATGAAGCTCACTCCTTGAAGAAATAAACTTAAGTTTTTGGTACGAAAACAAAAATAAGTCTAAACTGTTCTATGTTCTAATACTTTGACATCTTCTAAAACAGCAGAGAATATAGGTGATTAGGACAATGACAAAGAACCAGCAAAAGGTCTGAAATCAAAGAGCACCAGACACCACAGGTGCTGCTGTCTTCATGGGCACAGAAACGCCTTTATGCCAGGTGTTTATGCCAGGTGTTTGTTTGGAACTTCAAGACCAAGCAGTCCCATCAGAACTCTAGAGTCTGTGTGACCTTGGGTAAAGGCTAGTATGGCAAGAACTACTAGCCCTATGGGCTTCCCAAGACAACCATGATGCCAGGGGTGGGTGGAGACCAGCGTTTCTGTGCTCCCTTGATGGCACTCCTGCATTCCTCCTCCATGACCTCCTCTGTTGTACACACAAGACCATCTGCTCTCCCTCCCGTGGCTGTGAAGTGAAGGTCTTGATCAGTTCTTCACATTTCATGAGACTGGCACAGGCTCAGTCTTCCCCCTTTCGCTCCTGCTGCTGGCATCGGTTTAGGCGACTTTATACCTATGTGGCACAGTGCCTCTTATAAAGTGGAATTCTGCCCCTCCTCCAACCAAGCTCAACCCAACCTTTATTTCTAACTAGGAGTCAGGAGACATGCTAAATGACACCACAGGAACTCAATCTGAGAAAACTCAGAAGGTGAGAAACTTCAGATAATTGTCCTTGGTTCTCCATAAATTGCAAAGGAAAAAGAGAGGGGGATGGGGTGATGGTCAGAAGCATAGATTAGAAGTAAAAAAAAAAAAATGTGGTGTATGGACTTAATTTGGATCTTCATTCAAGCAAATCAACTGCCGAAGAAAAACAAATAAAAACAATTTTTTACAAAACAAATAGGAAATTTGAACATTAACTGGATATTTGGGATCTTAAGAACTTATTGTTGCTCTTTCAATCTACAGCGCATGTGTGTGCATGCGTGTGTGTGTGTGTGTGTGAGAGAGAGTGAGAGAGAGAGAGAGAGAGAGATCTAGAGCCTGTGCCCTTGACAATGGAACGTTTTTATTGTGTTTAATAAATTGACGTTCTGACCTGGAAAGTTCAGTCCCTAGAAACTCAGCTAATGTTTATCATGAGTTTATCAATACTCTTGGTCCCAAAAGATTCAGACACCTTCAGAGCACTAACAAAACGTGCCCCTTTTCTGGCTCCGCTGGGCTCCCCTGGGCTCCTCTGGTGAGGCCTCCCGGCAGTCAGCCAGAGGCCCTCTTTGGCACGCTCTTCCAGGAAGGGTGGCTGGTGGGGGAGGGGAAGAGGAGTCCAGGATGATTCCCTAGGGAATCCCAAACCCATCTCGTCCTCACCTTTCTCTTTGCCATGGTGTTAACCTTGCTCTTCGCAGCTCTCTGGTACCTCAGCTTCCATCTTCCTTCCCACCTGCCTTTCCTCCATGACTGTTTCAATGCTTCTCCAGTGAGTGTTTCCAGGTTCAAGTTCAAACCACTGCTCTTAGTTGAGGTAACACTTTCACCCCCACCCTGCTCCCTGTATACATCCCGCTTCATCCGGGGTTGCTCAACTGGGTGACATTTTGAGTGGGACAGTTCTTCGTTGTGCAAGACGATCCTGTGCATTCTAACAGGTTTAGCCTCCCTGTCTCCTGCCCACTGAATGCCATCGTGCCCCACCTTACACACTGTGACATGTAAAATGTGCCCCCCCCCCAGATTTTTCCCCCAGTATAAACACCTGCTGCTGTCCCTTTTCAGCTGGGTGGCTCCTGCCAGCCCTTCACACCTCAGGTCAGATATTGGTCCTGAACTATGCAGGACCACCATCTTCATGGTTCAAGAGCATCGAATGTTGGCTAATTAATATGGATCAACCAGATAGTCATTCTTTCTGGAAGCCCTAACTACTCTGCCCTACAACACCCTGTAGCTCTTTATTCAAGTGCTAATCACCATGTATATGTCATAATAGCTGGTTTTGCTTCGTCTCCGCCCTCTCACCACAGGGCTCAGCCCTAATTACCTGGGTGCAAGGATCAAGTTCTCATTTTATCTCTTGGTATCTCAATCTTCACTCGGTTCAGGGCCTGACATATAAGAGATGTCTGATGAATAAACAGACAGGATGTGGAGCATACTTTCCCTGATGAGTCAGTGTTATTATTCCTGGCCACAGAGATGCCTTAAGGCCTATGAAGACACCGTTTTTTTGGCTCTCCACCACATGACCCATCACTGCCCTGCTTTGTGGATTTGTGTGTCTGGGTTTGGCAAGCTTTCAGCACCAGGCCCGCCTCCAGTGATCTTTCCAGCGGCATTTGGAGTCTGAGGCAGACGGTCCAGGGGGCGCTGTGTCAAAGGGCTCTGCGACACAGCTTTGGTGCTTTCATGAAAGCTGTGACAGTGACTACACCGGTTCAGGGGGTTTTGTCAGGGTTCTTTCTGGGTTCTTGCTAAGCATCACGCATTTGAAGTCTCTCCTCTGGTGAGGGAGGCCATCAGGTTCTAAGAACCTTCTGCACAGTCACTTTCTTTTCTGGCAACAGCTGAAGGATGACTCGGCAGGACTTAGGAAGTAGAGAAACATTTCAGTGTCGAGCTGCCCAGTCTGAGGGCCCTGGCTGGGGACGAAATGATGGACTAAGTAATTTCTCCAGAAAGTTTTGAAACAGTTGTGCGCCCATAGTCACAAAGTGTATGGGTACAATTTTTTATTCCAAAAAATTTTATGTCAAGAAACACTGAGCTATGGAACTCAGCTATAGGATCCTTCTTATTTTTTGTTTGGTTGATTTTGAACCCCCCAAAAAAGATACTTTCCATTATAATTCATATAGAATGAAGTCCAAGACCATGGAGGATAGAGAAAAAAGTAACAACTAAGCAGAAGTAAATGGAGGATACAATTTTTCAGAAATTTTTCCTGTTTGCTATACCTTCAAATATTTTTAATATACGTCTTAAATGCAATATAACTCAATCAACAAACCAATTTTAGTTCTTTATTTTCAGCATTTATTTTCTCGTCATCACTTTTCTCTTTTACAGGTAATTGCAACAGTTTTGAAAATAAAAATATGTAAAAAGAAAAGTTTTTTTTAAAGCTGATGCTTGCAAGAAAGTCAACATAACCTTATTTCTCTAAACATAATTTTACACCTCATACTAAACCACATATCTTATGGGAAAATAGTATTAAATAGCAAAACACACACACACACAAAAAAAACCCACATATATAAATAACAACATAAAATAGAGTCCGACTCTAATGCAATGCTTAACGAAGCAAAATATGATGCAATATGAATCAACAACATTCATTGGGCAAGTCCAATGAGGCACAAATCAGATAAGTGCTAAACTCTCAATGATGTGCAAGTGAAACCAACTCCAGCCAAGTCCTCCTATTTTTGGGCTGTGTCCAATCTCATTCCAGAAAGCCTCAGTGTTTACATCTTCTTGATTCTTTGGCTGTAAAGAGAAAAAAGAAAAAACCGCATAAGCAAACACAGGATGACTGGCTGGTGGGAATGGCTTTGGTACTAACGATTGCCTCTCATCCCCTAAATTCATCTCAGGATGATGGACAGCTCAGAGTCCATATGAGGACGTTGAAGCTCAGGGAGAAAGGGCCTTGTCCACTGTAACTCATCTAGCTAATGACAGAAACGGGACACGTGCACGTACATTATATCTTCTAATTCCATGTCTATGTCACCCAGGTGTTAGGAGACTTCTGTCCATTGATAAAATGTTACTCTCTATCATTACCAATGTAAGTCAGAACCATGGATCTCTTTTTAACTGTTTATTTTTCAGTTTTTAACAAACAAATGTTGTGTACTCTGTAAATCATATAACTAGCTGGCATTTTTGCGATAAGAATCAAACAGCTAGTGACTACCCTATGGCTAGAGGATTCTAATATATCATGTGGAAAAAAAAATTACTAAGTTTAAAAAAATTAAAATTATTTATAAGTGGAAAATACATGAATTTTTGGTGGTCCAACTCAAATTTCTCTTTGAAGAATTTCGTGGTACGTAGGCAAAAGAATGTCAGCAAGCCAAGCATCCACCACTCTGTACACTGGTCTTGCCCTTAGGTTTGGAGAGAGGCTAACAGACTGTGACTGTTGCATACCTGACGATGTGCACAGCCTGTTTCACCCAAATCTTTTTTGGATCCGCACACACAGCCAATCTTCTCTTGGTGTGAAAGCTGAAAAAATCAGAGAACGTGATTTGACTTTAGAAAGCTTTTAAATGGCTTTTTCACAGAAAATGCAATGGAAATTTCACATTCCAATGGATTGTTCTACACATTAAACATTTTATTTATTCTAGAAGTGAAACAGAGTGCAATATATATATATATATATATATATATATATATATATATATATATTGCTCCTGATAAAATTTGATGAAAGAAAGTGATGCTCCCTAACTTTCTCTGTAAGTTAATAAATAATTGTGCATTTGGCAGGAAGATAAAGTCCCAGAACTGTTATTTAATTTTGTTGCTTCTGGTCACATGAAATATGTATATATCTGACCAGTAAGTTATATCATTCCAAAATATAATATCTGATGTAGCTCAAGAATATTATATATGACAGTATAATTACCCTGAGTTTTTATTTACAGCCTCAACCATTTTCTGGTAGAATATGCTCTTTTTCAAGTTTATGTTTCCCATATTTTCCTGAGATAGCATTTTAAGACCCTGTAATTTCATCTTAGAAAGTGATTTTGCCTTTAACCATGTTGCTTTTTTCTAAACAAAGATTTTTGCCTCATTCCAGTCCTCTTTAAAATGAACTTTGAAGAAGATAATATACTAAAAAGGAAAAGCTTTATTTGCCACATTAGCTATTTCGGAATGAAACTCAAAAAAGGCAAAAACTTTTTATACCCCAAATTCCCATGATACAATTGAGTTAGAATCAACTCGTAACTTACATGACTGCATTGATGTCGCAAGCTTCATTGGCCAGCTGCTGCGTGAAGCCCAGGATGAATTGGGGATGGAGTACACGTTCTGTGTAACCAAGGCAACAGTCAAAGTTGCTTGCTGCTAAAAAAAAAAAAAGGAAAGGTCTTGAGTTCATATCAATGGAATGTTCTGGGATAGGTATTATAAAACTCCTTGACATTGTGGAAAACCTAGAATCTGATTTATATGGTAAATAAACTATTTAAGAAACAGTTGTGATGTCTTTGAGACCCAACTGAACAGTTCTAATTCTCATAAAGAATAGTTTGTATGCAGGGAAATTTCAGTTCAATAATACACTTTATAAACACATGACTTCTCGCACAAAGATATCTTTAGTAAGAAACACAAACTATTTTATTCCAGTTCATTATAACGACTCAAGCATATGAGTACCTCCCACTTGAAGAAACTCTTAACGCCAACCTTCCAAAGTCAGAAAATGAATAAATTAGCAGATTTTCTTCTATTTTCTGGTTACTGAGTATTGAGAGGAGGGAAAGGATGAGAAGTTGCAAAGGAAATGTGATGTATAAAAGCTGCTTTTATGGGAGCTACAACTAAAGCGCTTTGAAATTGTAATATTAGTTCATGAGAACTCTAAATTTTGTTTGCAAAAGTCCAACACGTGCATTTTTAGGAATGCACCTGCTGCTAAAAGTGATGTGTACTCTTAGAGCAATAAAGCAATCCTTGGACACTCCTCCAACTTAAATGACAACCTGCTGTAAGATAAGAGATAATCGTAATTACAAAGTTGGCAAGGGATATTCCTGAGGCCTTGAAAAGATGAAGAAGTCAGATGCCATCATCCACCCCTCAAGAATGAGTTTTACACTTTATTCAAACGATTTAGTTAGGAAGCGAGAAAGCTGAAAACATGGGAGTGCTTCTTACATTTCAGCATGAGCCCGTTCCTTGTAATGCTCCTCAATTCACATCACTCCTAGAAATAGCACTTTGGCCACATTCTAGAGCTTAGGAGTCTGTCTCTATGAGCCCACTCACCCCAAAATCTGCTGGGATTGACAGCAGAGAGGAGAGCCTGATCAGCAGCAATAACTTTTCCCTCCCTCCCTCCCTCACCAGCGAGCTGACAATTTCTATCACCTGCTTTCGAAGACTTCCTTACAGGCTTCTGTCTTTTAGAGAACCCCCAGAGATGCTCAAGGCTTAGAGGAAAGTGAAAATAGTTCTTCCTCCTGTGCTAGCAGAAAGAGTGACACTTACCTTCTGACTTGCTGCAGAGGTGGAGTAGCAGCACAGGCATCAAAGCAGCCAGGAGCAAAGTTTTGCCACTGCTCATCATTTTTCAGTTCAAAGATGAGTCCTGCTCCGTGCTGGGTACCCAGTGCCTTGGAAGTGTGGCTTTGTTCGGATAGCAGCCAGGTCCTCTGATGGCTCTTCTTATAGCAAATATTGGGAATGTACACAGAAGGCGTGTTCTCACACGGGGTTTTCCCCTTTGATCAACCTGCTCCATCATGTCATCACAAAGAAAAACCACAGGGAAAACTTCCTGCTTTCCCTCAAGTTGGAAGGGGCGAAGGTCAGTGTAGGGGAGAGGAGGAAAAGGGGAAGCTCTTGGTCAATTTTGGGGAGGTTTCCGCCCAGTTTTAACTTAATCTCTTATCTCTGAAAGGAGAGGACAAGGAGTAACAATAATACAAAGGTCAGCCCCACACGGGAACATTCCAGACTCCTATTGTTACAGTCTATTTGCTTTCCAAAGCCAAGTGGAGTGGGGGAGGATGAAGTGGAATGTCCAGCATACTCGGGAACCATTAACAATTTGCATAGTTGCTGCTCAGCTGTCACCAAAGACCTTACATTTCTAGGCTGCCTTTTAGAGCAGGTAACATAACAATGCTGTAGTACTGTCCCCAATTTTTAGTGGAAAACACCAACCCTCTAGTAAGACTCAAGCCTCGGCTTCGTGTTGAATTTGTGTCAACTCTTCTAAGAATCTGCTACAGGTATGTGACTCTCATCAGTATTGCAGCCCAGAAAGCATTCCTCATCTGCCCCTAACTCTTCATGCTGATGTAGTTACATAATTTAATACAAAGCCTCAGAAAGTTTGAAAAAGAAGAAAGAACACTATATTGGCAGAGGTTAATCAACAACAACAAAATGTCAAATAATAGTGATAATGATAATAATACAATATGTATTCCTAACCTGTGATGGTGTAATATGAAATCTCCACTAGGGAGAATATCATTGTATGCTAGGGATAAGGTTTGTGGGATGGGTGGACTATAAAGAAATAACACAAGAGAGTTTGGGAGGTTGACAGAATTATTTTCTATGCTCTTATGGGCATGGTTATGCATATCTAAACATGGTTTAGAAATCATAGAACTGCATATCGAAAGAAAAAATTGAATTATATTATATGACCATTTAAACAATAAAGTTTATGAACACAAAAATTTTTAAATGATTTTTATCTTTTTTATTTTACTTATTTATTTGTTTGCCTGTTTGTTTGTTCATTTGTTTTTATTATGGTGGCATAATAAAAACCATTTGGTTAACAAAATCCAGTACGTTTCAGGTGTACAATTCAACAGTAAGGCATATATATATATTGCATTGTGTGTTCATATCCCATAGTTAGATTTATTTCTGTCACCACATATTTGACCCCTTTACTCCATCTACCCTCCTCCTCCCCCTTACCCTCTGGTAATCAGCAATCTATTTAAAATCATTTTTAAAAAGAACTGCTTATTAAACACAAATGGATCTAAAATGTATACCATATAAATAGTAAACAATGAGAACTGAAGTTGCTGTGCCTATATCTGACAAAGCAAATTTTAGGAAAAATAAAAAATAAAAAAATTAAATTAAATTAAATTATATATATATATATATATATATATATATATATATATATATGATACTAAAGATAAAGAGAGAGTTTCATAATGATAAAGGATCAATCCAGCAGGAAGAAAATAAAATTATGACCACATATATACACAACAATAGCACCTCAAAATACATTAAGCAAAACTGACAGAATTGAAAGAAGGAATAGACAATTCAATCATAAAAGTTGAATACTTCAATACTATATTTTTAATAATGGGTAGAAAAACTAAACAGAAGATCCACAAGAAAACAGAATACTTCAACAACACTATAAACCAACTAGACCTAACAAATATCTATAGAACACTCCACCCAACAAGAGAATAGTCATTCTTCTCAAAGTTCATGAGGAATAATCTCCAAGAAAAATTTTATGTCAGGCTACAGAACAAGTCTCAATGAAATTAAATTTCAAACTACAATGAAATTAAATTAGAATTCAATAACAGAAGGCAATTTGGGAAACTCACAAATATGTAGATATTAAACAATACATTCCTAAGTAAACAATGTGTCAAAGAAGAAATCAATAAAGCAAATAAAAAACACTTTGAGATGAATGAAAATAAAAACTAAACATACCAAAACTTATGTGGTGCAGCAAAAGCACTACTTAGAGGTAAACTTGTAGCAGGGATAAAGGAAATTGGAACTAGCATAACAATAGAGGGCATCAGTAGAACCAAAAGTTAGTTCTTTGGGAAAAAATCAACAAAATTAACAAGTTTAAATTAGGTTAACCAAGAAAATAAAGGAGAGTGGGGAGGATGGAAGAATGGAGAGAAGATAATTTGCTAAACTCAGAAATATCAAAAGGGGACATCACCACCAAATTTAAGGAATGAAAAGGACTAAAATGGAATGTTCTAAACAATTGCTTGCCAGTAAATTAGATAATATAGGCTCAAAGGACAAATTACTAAAACTGACTCAAGTAAACATAAAATGTTTGAATAGCTCTGTAACAACTAAAGATATCAAATTGGTAACTAAAAATGTTTTCACAAAGAAAAGCCCAGACCTAGGACTTCACTGGTAAATTCTGCCAAACAGTCAAGAAAAACAGAACTTTTCCAAAAAAAGAAGAGGGAACAATTTCTAACTCATTCTATGAGACACTATTACACTGCTACCAAAATAAGAAAAGAACATCACAGTAGAAGAAAACTACAGACCAACATCCCTTAGGAACTCAAACACAAAAATCTTCAACAAAATACTAGTAAACTGTCTCCAGAAACTTATAAAGAGCACCATGCACCATAACCAGGTGCGATTTATCCTAGGAAATGTAGTACACAATATTAACATAATAAAAAACAAAAACCGTATGGAAAACATTTGACAAAATTCAATGTCTTTTCATAATAAAAACCCTCAACAAATTAGGTATGGTAGAGAACTTCCCCAACCTGATAAAGATCATCTATGAAAATTCCACAGCTAATACCATACTTGATTTTGAAAGACTAAATACTTTCCCTCTGAGATCAAGACCAAGTAAAGAATATCTGCTCTCACCACTTCTATTTAACATTGTACTGGACATTCTAGCCAGGACAACGAGGCAAGAAAAGGGGGAAGGCATGAAGATTGGAAAGGAAGTAATAACTATCTTAATTTGCAGATGATATGATCTCGTACATAGAAAATCCTAAAGAATCCACTAAAAACACTATTAGAGCTAGTAAATTCAACAAGTTGTAAAATTCAAGATCAATATACAAAAACCAATTACATTTCTATATACTATTAATAAACAACCTGAAAATAAAATTAAGAAAACAATTAGTTTTTTAATAGCATCAAAAGCAATAAAATACCTGAGCATAAATTTAACAAAATAACTGAAAACTATAAAACATTATGAAAGAAATTAAAGAAGACTTCTAAATGAAGAGAAAGACATCCAATGTCATGAATTGGGAGACTTAACATTGTTAAAATGGCACTACTCCCCAAACTGATCTGCAAATTCAATACAATTCCTATCAAAATCACAGCTAGCTTCTTTGCAGAAATGAACAATGAGTATTCAAATTTATACAGAATTATAAAGGATCCCAAATAGCCAAAGCAATCTTAAAAAGAATAACATAGTCTAAGGATTTACACTTCCTGATTCCAAAACTTACTACAAAACTATGCTGATTAAGACATGGGGTACTAGCATAAGTGTAGACATACAGATCAATGCTATAAATCCCCATAGCTATGGTTAACCGACCCATTCAATGGAAAAAAGAATAGTCTTTCCAACAAATGGTAAAGGGACAACTGGATAGCCACATGCAAAAGAATGATGTCAAACCACTATCTCACTCATATACAAAAATTAACTCAAAATGGATCACAGATTTAAATATAAGAGCTGAAACAGTGAAACTCTTAGAAGAAAACACTAGACTGAATCTTCATGACCTTGGGTTGGGCAGTTGTTTTTCAGATACAACACCAAAAGCTCCAGCAACAAAACAAACAAACAAAGTGGATTATATCAAAACTATAAACGTTTGTGCTTCAAATAATACAATAAAAATGTGACAAAACAACTCACAGAAAGGTAGAAAATATTAGCAAATTATAGTCTGATGAGGGACTTGAATTCTGAATATATGAAGAACCCTTGCAATTCAATAATTAAAAAGGTAAATAAACCAGTTTTCAAAATGGACAAAATATCTAAACAGACATTTCTGCAAAGATATATAAATGGCCGGCAAGCACATAAGAAGATGCTCAACACCTTTAGTCACTAGGAAAATATAAATTAAAACCACAATGACATACCACTTTACACCCACAAGAATGTCTATAATCAAAAAGATAAATAATAAGTGCTGGCAATAATGTGGAGAAACTGGAACCCTCATACAATGTTGATGATGAAAATGATGGAGTCACTCTGGAAAACTGTTTAACAGTTCCTCAAATGGTAAATCTGAGAATAACCACATGGCAGAGCAATTCCACACCCAAGGGAAATGATAATAAATGTCCACACACAAAAAATGCACATGAATGTTCATGGCAGCATTATTCATAATAGTACAAAAGTAGAAACAACCCAAATGTCATCAACTGATGAATAGATAAACAAAATGTGGTAACTTTGTACCACTGAATTATTATTTGGCAATAAAAGTGGCGTACTGATAGAGACTACCACATGGATGAGCCTTGAAAATGCCATAATCAGTGGGGGGGAAAAAAAGAGTACTAAAGGCCACATGTTACATAATTTCATTTATATGAAATGTTCAAAACTGGCAAACCTATAGAGTCAGAAAGTAGAATCTGATCATCTAGGGCAAGATTGGGGTGTTGGCGTAAAGGGAGAGGAAAGGAGAATGATGCTAATGTCTGTGTGGTTTCTTTTTTATTTTTGTATCTAAAAATAGATAGTGCCTGTGAATATACTAAGACACATTGAATTGTGCACTTTTAAAAGGGTGGATTTTATGGTATATAAATTATATCTCAATAAAACTCATAACAACAACAACAAAAATTCTCCACCTACCCACATCTAATATTCACTCTAGCCAACACACCTTCTTTCTTTATGACCACTCTTGGTGCTTGCATTCTGTGTTCATTTCTCTTTCTTCCTCCTCTCCTATAAGTTCTCCAATTCTTCTCCCTCTTGTTCACTATTTAATCAGATATCTCTTCTCCTCTCCCTTTAATAACTGTAAAAGAGAACTGATTTTTGATACATCATAATATTGATTGAAATCGTATTTCCCTACACTTAGTTTGATAGATGGGTCATTTCATAATTATCACTTAAAAACTTTTAAAAATGTGAACTTCAACTGACATATATATATTTTTTGATCAATGTATATGCTAACGAGGTTAACATAAGAAAATTATTTCAAGCCTAATTTATTAGAAGGCTATTTGGCACGCTGGACTTTATTTTCTAGCTTTTCTTTTCAAATATTTCAGACACATTCATGATGAGTCCTAATCCCCGTATGTAGTAGAGTCTCAGTGTTTTACTTTTTTTTTTCAAAAAAAATTTTGATAAGTATCTTAGGTTGAAAGTACTTAGTAGTACATACAGATGGCTAGAACACAATGCCTGAATTCAGGAGAACTTATAATAAGAGAGTTAAAACAAACACAAATAACTATAAAACAAAACAATACAGGATAAGTGCCATATTCATGGTGTATATAATGTTTTCATAGAAAATGGTTCACAAACATGTGATCATTTAAAAGTTACTTAGCTCTCCTTTCATTTTTATGACAAATGAACATAAGATGTCATGTTGACGATAGAGTTCCATCTTTCTGTTCTCTTTCTTATGAGGGTTCCATAAAAAGATTTCTGGACGATAATAGAAGTTTCTTTTAAAACAGTACTTACTGAGCACCAACTAGGTGCCAGGTATCTTAGTAGGGAATGTGCTGTGAAAGCAAGGAAGCATGATATTTGATTCTACAAAGAACCAGGCAGCCCTGAGCTTTCCAGCTTCCATGCCAGTAGGTCTTGAGCGTAGCTAAGCTCCAGGGACAAACACGATTTTTGAGTAGTATCACATTACGGAATTTCTAAACTAGAGAGCTGTGGAGAACATCTAGCTCAATATCTTGGGACACTGAAGCCAGAGAGATGTTTAACTTTGTCACTGTGGAACCGAGGTTGAATCTAGAAATCAGATCCTCTTCTTTAGATCAGTGGACCATTCCTCATTTCCTCCTCAAGGGTTTATTATCGGATTACCAAGTGGATGGTGTCATATATTATTAGCTTACACTTTAGTTTCTTTCAGGTAGTCAAGCAAGTCATACTTTCCATTCAGGCTTAATCATATACGCCAAATACTGAAGTATTAGAAAGAGTGCCAAATAATAATAATAATAATAAACCACAACTGCAGTGGAGGACAGCAACAGTAAGTGTTCCCAATGATGGCTTAAAACAAATCAAGGCTCTTGTTTCTTGGCACCTTAGTTTGGGTTCCCCCGAAAGCAGAGCCTGAGGTGTAGACCAGTTATTTGTGAGATAATCTCAGGAAATAAGAGTGAGGCAGGGAGGTGGCCAGGGGTAAAGCATTCAAGGTTATTCTGTGGGAACTGAGGGATCTAGTCCAGTAGAGTTTCCTGAGAAAAGAACAGTTGCCTTCCAGAATTATTCCCCTGAAGGGTAGCGGATAGAGTACTTGTCAGCTGGCTTACACCCCTCATTACTTGAAAATTAATCTCCCTCCAGTTTTATGCCATGCTTGAGGATGGGGAGGTTGGTCCCACACTCTCCCTCAGCCCTAAGAAGGCCTTAGAACACAAAGACCAGCAGAGTCAGCTGTTATCAGTACGATGTGATCTCAACTCATGACACTACAGCTGAGGCCGAAATCAAAGGTGGAACGGAAAAAATAAGACCTGGGACTCCAGAGATACCTCCTACAAATGGCTTTTAAAAGCTTTTTTAGAAACAGCAATTTTAGGCAGGTAATTGTGGAGAAAATTACTAGTATGCATGCTAAGGCTAGATAATTTCTCTGTAGGCCCCATGAGAACAGCTTGGTTTTGTAAAAAGTATTCCCCAGAACACACAGCACAGTCATCAGCTTTATTTACTTGTGTTTCATTTATCCCGAGGCAAAAGCTTTGGCTCATAAATTCCTTATATTGCAAGGCTGAGTAGTCATACTGAAAAAATGCTTATATATTTAATGCAAGAAAGCCAAGGCCTGATAGTTCTGAGGTTCTCAAAGAGTCCTGAAAAGGTTGCCATTACTAATAAAGAGACAGTCAGGACAGGCATAGCCCAAGGATGTCACTCTGACCTGCAGCACCATGAGGACGAGGCCATGATAAAGATGGCTCCACCTGCAGCGTTAGCCCCAACATTAAACGCAACCTGCTCGTCAATATAATACTTTCTAAAATTCTTACTGGAGGAGGTCAGCTCACTTTTCTAAACCAACATGATGCTCCTCTATCATAGCTACTGATAGACCTGTTCATAAACTGCTTCTTTTCAAGAAGCAAAATAGATGCCACTCAGAGATTCTTAGAGCACTGGTGGCAGGTTAAGAGAAACTGAAAGCCAACTCCATGCCGACTTTCTGTGGGGTTGTTTAAGCCAAAGTCAAGGGCACCTATGACCAGTCCAATCATAACAGGTGCTATTATCTCAGGAACAAAGCCTTGAGAGTCTCCAAGTAACTTTTCGAGTGAGCCTTTAGACACATGCCCGAATTGATGACCAAAGAAAGAGATATATGGGAGCATTTGAGATCTTGCTCCCCAGTATATGTCATCAGTTTAGCTCAAATAAACTCTTATTTAAAAAAAAAAAAAAGAAAAAAGAAAAAAAAGATATAAGTTATATATGTGAAAACTATGTACCCCTTTTTTTATTTTTATTTTTTGACCTACTGAGAGACTATCTAGTTCAGACTTCATTTCTTTGCAAAAATAGGAATTAACAGGAAACTGTCTATCCTGACCCCGAAGCTCTTCAATGGCCTCCAGTTTTCAACCTCCTCAGTTTGTAAGTCGTCACAGCAGAGGCCTCTCCACCAGTGACATGAAGAAAGAGCTCCGCAGAGCCACCATAGGACTCACACTGGTGACCATTCGATGCCAACTATGCCAAAGTTTCCTGGGTGGGGCCTTAAAACAGCGCCTTTCCCAAAGCCAGCAAGGTAAGATTGCCGAGCAGTGTGAAGATGATGCAACGAGGCTGATACATGGAGAAGAGGCTGGTCCTTCTCTGCCATGATGTCTTCCCTAGGAGCAGAGGAATTGCGCTTGTGGTGCTGGCATCTCAGCCAGCGGCGGACTCATCCAGAAACAGAACGGTCTCCTTTCTCTAGCCTCCAGACGCAGCCCTAGGGGCTGCTTTCCCACTGTGGAGTCTGCCACGTTGCTCACATCCAGCCCTTGAATGCTTTTGTTAATGTGTTGTTTTGTTTTGTTTTGTTCTGTTTTGTTTTGTTTTGTTTTGCCTGACGGCTCATACTTGCCAGCGGGCTGCTGAAAATTCTAGGTGTTCTCTTACCACAAAGTCCCCATAACATTACCATCTTGAATGACATAACCTGTGGTATTTCTGTAGCTGGCGAGCGGAGGGGCTCCATTGAGCTCCAGAGAGACTAAAGGGTCTAGCATTAAGACCTGGCTTTGTCACTCCACAGACACCCTTCAGTATCTCTTTCTCAACTGTTTTAACCAACTCGGAATTTGCATTTCTCCTTTACTTAATAGCAAATATGATGAAAACTGAACGCAAATCAAACAGATAACATCCCAGAGTCTTCCAAGAATCCAGCAGGTGGACCATCGGTGCTCGTTTTTGAGATTGGAAAAAAAAAACAAAACATTCTTTGAGGATGTCTAGGAAAGATCTTTTCTCCATATATGGCCATGGGATGGAACGAATCTTTCCCATAGAATTCTCAATGGAATTCTGATTTATGAACTTGCTAGGGCCGCTTTCCTGCATAATCATCTCCACTCAGTCTTGGATTTTAAAACATAACCACACATGCATGCACACACGCACACAAACACCCAAATACACACCAGTCCGGGCAACGGAATTTTAGGGTCATATTGAATAGCTTTGAGATTGCAAAGCTACCTAACAGAAATCTGTTTCAATGGACTCAGTTCCTTGTACATTTCACAACATCCAGAAATAGACACATGTACTCAGGGTTTTGTGAAGTGACTCCCTCTTATCCTTTATTAAAAATGAGACTTAGTCGCGGCAAATGCCTGAATGCTGCCAACTACTGTGATGTGTCCTGGCCTCCACCTGATTAACTGCTGGGAACGTTTTATTTATTTATTTATTTTTTTGCACAAGGAGAGCATGTTCATAAAATATATTCGCCACACCTTGAACTCTTAAAGTAAATATTTTGCCAAGGAAATCGAAGAACCGGAAGAAGAGAGCCAGTGGAAGGGAGGAGGGCAGCCCCTATCACTCCCGTACTTTCCAGAGGAGCCTCTGGGTACTAAGTATATTTATTTAACAGATTAAAGGTTTTAAATATAACTGAGTTTTATTGCTCTGATGATGAAATCTGGGTAGCTCCCTCTTGTAATTTAAAAATTCCCCTGCATGCTTTCTCTGGCATGAAGGAGCCATCTGTAATAGCCTGACTAGGCAGAAAATACTTTTCAAAGGAATGTAGCTCAGTCGAGGGCTGAGGCCACATGTCCCTTTGGAGCACGTAGTGTCTCCTTAGAGCCAACAAATGATGAATGGCATTAGCTAAAATGCCAGCATGCAGGTACATTCCAAGTCCAAACTTGTGAGGTTTAAATGCTCCAAGAACAGGTAAGTTTACTGTGCTTCTGTAGAGGACGTTTCAGTGGTTTGTTTGTTATGCTTCTAAAGTTATTCTAGGAAAGACTAATCCTAACCACTTTCCTTAGGCAATTGTATCTACTAGGAATATAACAGAGATGGTTGCAAAAATCACATGCGAAACTGTTCTTTGCAGTTCTACATAGAATAGGAAAGAAAATGAAAATACCCAAACAATTAATAACAGAGTACGATTAAAATAATTATAGGATCTCCATGAGATTGAATAACATGTTGCCATTTAAATAGTTTTGAAGCACTTTATGCAAGGGGAAAATACGAATGACATAATGATAGAGTATTAGGACGCAAAATTGTAAATAACATGTTAATTCATGGAAATTATGTATATTTATACCCATACGTTAAAAAAAAAAAAAAAAACAGACTGGAAGGAAAGTCACAGATGTGGAAACAAATGATTTTCAGCAGTGGGAGCCTCTTCCCTCATATTTTCATATTGTTTCTATGTTTATCAATTTTTTACAATCAACACGTATTGCTTCTATAATCAGAAAAGAAACTATTTTCAAAACTACATATAAAAAGAACCATATTTTCTAGTATATGCAGTAATGAACTTAGAAGTATAATTTTAAAAAACAGCTTTTATTCATATTTTTAATACTTTCTAGTAACAACTGCCACCAGGAGAGAAAGAATGACCTTATTTCTTGAAATACCTCAAACCAGGCTTTCACGAGAATATTATAATTAGCCTTGCAAAATTTTTACTGCCCTCCTAATTTCATGAATAGCTCTAGTAGAGACAGATGTATTCTGAGAGGACATCTGTGATGGGTATTTTGTGTTAGAATTTGCAGGGTAAGATAAGAAAAAGCTAACTGGAAATAGTTTACATGAGCTACTAGCTTTTTCAAAATTAATTGGGAAGTTGCTTTATTAGGTTAAGGAAATGCATCTATAAAACAGTTTTAGAGAAATACATCACTTTGATAGTGAGAGCTACAGAATGACTGATCAGCCATACCACTAACTTGCTGTGTCATTGGCAAGCCACGTGTTCTCCAGGCCTTAACACCTCCATCAGAAAATAAGCAATGTGCAAACACGTGCTCTATGAATTCTCTTTTGGAAGTAATACACCTTTCAGTGATATAAAGGAAATCTTCTATAGATCTTATTAATGAGCAGCTTGACTTCTACTAAATTAAAAGAAATGGCTATAAACTCTGGTTTCATTACAGCCTTGAGATTTGATTTTGTGATGAGAATATTTATTATTTAGTCTCTTAACAACTTTGAAGTATATATACAATATTATTAACTATAATCACAATACTATCCATTAGATCTCCAGAATGTATTCATCTTCTAACTGCAAGTTTATACCTTTTGATCAACATCTCTCCAATTTCCCTATCCCCCAGGACTCTATTTCTACCAGTTCTGTAGAGCCTTGTGATTTTAACCAGCTTATCCTAAGTCAGTTTAACCAGTAAGCTTATAAAACTTCCTTGTGTTTCACTAAGGTCAAACATCCACTTTGAATCTTGTTATTTGCCTTGACTGTGTTACATCACACCATACTAATCATCCTTCTTCTCACAATAGGAGTTAGTCAAGATACTTCGTCACTTCCAACTACATACATGACAATTTATGACACATTCTTCAGAAGTCACAGGTGCCCTTTGGGAGCAAACTCAACAGAAGAACCAGATAAGAATTGGAATGCTCCTCCATGCCTCCAGCTCAAGCCAAGAGCTTTTGATCTGCTTGGTCTATCTGTCAGTTCAGGAAAATTATATGAATAATTGGTTTGGTTCAAAATACATTCCGATTGCTACTACAGCTTGGTGGGGTGATGTTGTAGCTGGCCAGAGAATCACACCAAGAAGGATAAAGTGTTAGTTTGACCAGTGAGTGGGCTCATTGATCTATCTTACGAATCTTCTTACCCAAGCCCGCCATGTGCCCCATGTGCAAGAGGCTTAGGTGACGACTGCAGATGGGTCAGAACAAACTGCAGTCAGTACTAGAAGAACAACCAGTACAGCATCTCCAGAATGAACCTGAAAACTTTGATGAAGCTCAGCACGAAGGATATGATGATAGAGTTAAGCACCTTCTGGAATGTTATCACTCTTGAACTGCTGCTTTTCTGAGGTGGAGTGTTACAAGTGAAGACGGTCAGACTCTCAGACCTCTGTGTCATACAGTGTAAGTTTTCTAGGAAAAAAAAAAAAACTTTCTCCCAGAGATGAACCAAGGTCGGGGATGATTTTTTGCCTGAGCTGAAGGGTGAGCAGGGCCAGTGGGGAAATAAAACATTAAGAAAAGCTATCATCTAATTTTAAGAAATTAGATATATCTCTAGGAAAGTCATTGGAGACTCTTCCACCCTAAAACCATTTGTTACTAATGAATAGAGTATTCATAATCATTTCTGGAAAGATTATAATAACAAGAATAGGTAACTAAAAACATCATTGCCCCTTGGTAGCACATGAAGAATCTTTATATAGGTCTCTTTTATTTCTCTTACTCTCAATTTATCTTATTTTAATTCACATCAGCTTTATTTTGGGACTTAAGCTATTTTTTTCCCTCTTTTTCCTCTTCCTTTTGTCTCTCCATTTCTTCCATGCTCATCCTGCTCATTCTTAGTCCTCTGATCAAATGTAATATAAGATGTATTTTGTTCTCTCTACTTCTCTTTTTTCCTCCTCACTTTCTGTGCCAAATAATGATATTCAAGAGTAGAATTTGCTTTCAAAAACTTTAGAAAATTGGCTAGCCCTTTTACTTATTGATAAAAATATAAATATTTGTTTTGCATCTAATAATATCTAATTCTTTCATAGGCTTTTGGGAATTTAGAATAAGTTGGTAGCATGAAGACCTAACTTTAGCCATTACAAATGAGAAAACTTTTTTTTTAAAGTGGAGAGAACTAAGAAACTCATTCAGACATGATGTTCTTCAACCTTCTAACTTCAAAGACTCTGGCCTTTATTGAATGTCACAGTAAATAAGAGAATACTCACAAGGATATAGAGGATAATTTTGCATACCTGGAATGCTGAATCTAATGAGAACTTTCATTGAAGGAGGAGTAGGGGGCAGGAGGAACTTGAACGTTATGCTTCCTATTATTTTTAGCAATGGAATCCATTAAAAAGACTGAAAAACCTCATCTTTCAGGAATGTCAATCATTCCAAAATATACAAATAAGAAATCAACACCAAATGGTAAGAATGACCAAACTACTCTATAGAATGGGAAAGAAGAAACATTTTAGAGATACACATAAACACACATGAGATACTTGTCAAACATCTGCCACCTGGTCAGGTTGGCTGAAGAAAATGGCACTCAGCCAGATGTCAGACAACTAAGTTCTATTTCACCTGGGTCACAGGCTAATCATGTGGCCCTGATCAAGCCACTACATTTGAGCCTCAGTTCTATACCTAAATGCATATAAATATCTAAGTATCATTGAGAGGACTGGTGAAGCAACAAAAGTGAAAGCACTTTGCCCCCACGTGAAGAATGAACAGAATGCAAGCTGTTATTATTGACATTGTTCCCACCACACTAAGTAATGCTGTCAACCGAGAGATGGTCGTGGTGGTAAAGAAGCTCACAGATCAGTTAGAAAGATAAACCATAAATCAATGAAAAAGTCCTCACAGCAAGCACTTATATAGCAACTTACTGGCAGACACTTTTATAAGTACTTTATGTATAGTAATTTGTTTAATCATTTCAATAACATTATAAGATAGATGCTACATAATATACTAGTAATATTTCTATTTGACAAATGAGGAAAGTGCAAGAAAGAAATATGAAGTAACTTGCCTAGAGTCACAGACAATAGGTGACAGAATTAAAAATTGAACCCAGAAGTAGAGGGGGAGGTAAGGAGAGGAAGGGAAGAAAGAGAAGAAAGAGAAAAGGAAGGTGGAAAAGAGAAGAAAGATAAATAGAAAAAAGAAAATAAGGTTCTAAATTCCATTATGTTATTAAAAGATTTATTATTTAGGAAATCAACAACTTATTGAGAATGCACTCTGACAAGTGGTCTCAGGAAAGCAAAGATATTTAAGAACTATTCTCTGTCCTTAGAGAATTTAGTGATGTATGAAAATATTTAAAATAATGTAGTTGGATATGGAAATCTAACATTTGGCCTTAAAAAGAAACATGAAGTTGTTCACTTTTCCCCTCACTATTATCTCAAAACTTGTCTGAGGTCTTAATAAGAGTTAGCGTTTCTTTGATTAAGAGAGAAAATATATACTCAAAATAAGAAGTGGGGGAGGCTAAAAATAAAGAAATAAAACACTCTCACTCAATGTTGGTGTGAAAAACTTTGCAAGTTCCTAGATGTGGAAGATTACCTCCAGACACCTGTAAAAATTTCTTGTGCATGAAGAAAAAAAATAATAATAAAAGCAAGTCACACCCTACTCCTATCCTGTCATTCCAAAGAAGTTCTCAGTCCACCCACAGTGTGCGTGACACCAGACAGAATTTTCCCTAGCACGTGTGCCATTCCGCCAGGAGGTCTGGCAAAGACTCCACCAGCTTCCTCCTCACCAGTTTCAGCTCCTGCACTTTACAGATTGCCAATCTTTTTCATCTTGCTTTTCTCGTTTGCCGCTTCCTGTATGCCAGGAAGGGACTTGATTTTGGAGTAGAAAGTGATCTGTCAGCATCCAGTCATAGTCAGTGCTTCAGAACTTGAGCAGAATCCAGTTCCCAGGAGTGACTAAGAGCAGCCCAGCAGGATCCCACGTGAACCATTTGATCCCCTTCTCTCAGGCTGGGGCAACAATGCCCATAGACTCCAGCAGGGATTCTGGATGAGCTTCTCAGAACCAACACCAGATGAAAGAGGAAGACATGAAAGATGAAAAGCTGGTGTGATTCAAAATGAGCATTTGGAGGAGGGAGACATTGCTTAGAAAAATGAATGCAAAACACATGGCAGCCCCAGACCCAAGAGAGAGACAGGAATGGAGGGGAAGGGACTAATTTTGTTGCTTTCTCTGGGGGTTTCCCCACCCTTCTTGGAGCCAGGTCTTCAGTCAACCACCCTCCGCTGTGAAGGTGTCCATGACAGGAAAGGACAATGTTCACCATATAAATCTACAGGTAGTGGGGAGACTCTCAGGAGGTGGGAGGGTCCTCACTGCTGGCACTCTGTTCACACCCCTTGACGTACGATGCTATCCCAAGAAGTGCTTAGGAACCCTAAGAACCCTTCTGGTCTTGTCTCTTGCCCAGAAATAGGGACATATGTAAGGGTCTTCCCCCAGTCTATCTTCCTTCATTCCTGGAGTAACTTCTCCCACCCCTCTTCCCGCACCTGACCCATCACTGTTGGTAGATGTCCATATCTTATTTATCATTCAAGACCTGACTTAAAGGTTACATTTTTATCACTGAATAAAATAGTATTTTCTTTTCCTTTGAACTCCCAGAGACTTTACTTTTCACACCACAATAAGAGCCTTATCCTGTCTTTATCTGTACAAAACCTCAGAGAGGGTAGAGCTTCAAGACATGTGCCAGATGAATGAACCAGATGGAGTCACCATAGGTTATCTCTCACTCCTTATTTCCCATATTCGATAGTCACAAATTCTCTTACATATTTTGCTCCCAACTCATTTTCCTCTCTCTCTCACCACAGCTTCCCTGGCTTTGGGTCTTAGAATACTATGTCTACATGAAGATGGTAGTTTTCTGAAGCAGCCTCCTCATCCATCACAGAATTGAAGAATATTATGATAATTACATGGAGAATATTTTTTTTTCATTGTTCCAGTTGGTTGGTTCCCAAGAACAGAAAAAAAGGATGATGGACCAGTTTACTTTCCCTATGGAGCTGCTCTGGGAAGATAAAGAAAACAGAAAAAAAAACAGAAACAAATTATTTTGTAGGAGCTAGATATGAAGAGAATAAATAAATGAGAAAAAATGATGATAGAGAGGTTGCATAAAAAGTAAGGTGAAGAGATTTTTTTTGGCAGCAATCATGAGTTTAAAATTTTAAAGAAAGGGAAATATTAAAATTAATAGCTCTTAAATGTTCACAGTTTAGCATTAGGTCTTTCATAGATCCACCACTTCCTCTCAAGATATTTCTTCCACTGAAATTAATGTTGGCCTCAATCAAAATAATGGCTATCAATTATTGAATGTTCTCTATGTAACATTTTACTTATATAGTCATAATTTTTTGAGTACATGTTTCTATACCTCTTTTGAAGATATGAGACCTGGAGTAACTTGCCCAATGTCACCCAACTAATAATACCAGAGCTAGGATTCAAACCCTGATCAGTCTAGACCCACAGTCCATGTTGCTTCTCCAACAGCTGTCTTTTCCTTATAGGCCATAGAAGAAGAAAGATGGGGGTTTTCACTGCATGCCTCATTGTCAATCATCAGGCTAAGCCACCCTTGCCCAAGTTCACAGGGCTAGACTGTAGCAGAACTGCAGTTCCAACGCTGATCTACCTTATTCCAAATTCCAAGCTTCTTCAACTATTCTGCTTTGATTTCCATCTTAGTGGCCTTGCTTCTCTCTGTTCCCCTGTAACTTTTTCAAACTTCCATGGCACTGCCAGAAATAACCCTGTCTTGTGTGAAGTCTTTCCTTACTATTGTTGCTTCAAAATTATTTATCATTTACTGTAGTTTGCTATATTTCTAAAATGAAGGATTATTAACCTCAATTTTGTGGATACCTACGACTCACAGATGGACTTTAAGATATTTATCAAACCCCAGAAATTGTATATAAAATTGGGTTTTGCCAACACAATATTGAAGGAGAAGAATAAAGTAAGAAGATCGATACTACCCTACTTCAAAGCTTACTGTGAAGTTACAGTAATCAAGACAGTGTGGTATTGGTCAAGGAATATACAAATAGAGCAATAGAACAAAATAGAGAGACTAGAAATAGACCCACACACATACAGTCCACTGACCTTTTACAAAAGAACAAAGGTAATACAATGGAGCAAAGATAATCTTTTCAACAAATAGTGCTCAAAAAATTAGACATCCAAATCTCGAAAAAGCAGACAAACATGAATCTAGACACAGAACTTGTAGCCTCACAAAAATTATCTCAAAATAGATAATAGGCCTAAATTTAAAATGCAAAACTATAAAATTCTTAGAAGATAAATTAAGAGAAAATCTAAATGACCTTAGTTATGGTGATGACTTTTAGATACAACAGCAAAGGCACAATCCATGAAACAAATAATGGATAAACTAGATTTCATTGAAATTAAAACTTCCACTCTATGAGAGATTTGAACTTTTTCTGATAACATATGATGTGCAACATCTTTTCATATGCTTATTTATTGCCTGTATATCTTTTTTAGTGAGGTGTCTGTTAAGATGTTTGGCCCATTTTTAATTGGGTTATTTGTGAGTTTTAAGAGTTCTTTATATATTTTGGATAACAGTTATTTGTTAGAAGTGTCTTTTGCAAAGATATTCTCCCAGTCAATGGCTTGTCTTCTCATTCTCTTGACATTGTCTTCAGTAGAGCAGAAGTTTTGTCTTGCTGGAGAAGATGTAAAGTACCAGGGCTTCTATTCACTACCAGTGGGGCAAAACAATACTGCCACACTTTGGTAGTTTCTTACAAAACCAAATGTGCTTTCATCATAAGATTCAGCAATTACACTCCTTGGTATCTACCCAAAGAGTTGAAAACTTATGTCCACATAAAAAACATGCACATAGACACTTATAGCATCTTTATGCTTAATTGTCAACAACTTGGAAACAGTGAAGATGTCCTTTAGTAGGTAAGTGGAGAAATTAGCAAATTGTGGTACATCCATACAGTGAAATATTATTCAGCAATAAATAGAAATGAGCTATTGAGCCATGCAAAGGACATGGAGGAAGCTTAAATGCATATTACTAAGCAAAAGAAGACAATGTGAAAAGCCTACCTACTGTATGTTTCCAACTACATGACATTCTGGAAAAGGCAAAGCTATGAATGCTGTAAAAAGATCAGTGGTTACCAGGAGTTGGAGGTGGTAGAGAGGGATGACTAGATGGAACACAGAGGATTTTAGGGCAATAAAAATTCTCTGTATGATACTACCATGATGGATACAAGTCATCATACATTAGTCGAAACCCATAGCATCAAGAGTGAATCCTCATGTAAACTATGAACCTTAGGCAATAATGACACATTAACGTAGGTTCATTGATTGTAACAGAGGCACCACTCTAGTGCAGGATGTGGACTGGGTGGGGAGGATGTGAACGTGGAAGCAGAGAGTATATGGGAAATCTCATTTTCCTCTCAGTTTTGCTGTGAACCTAAAGCTGCTCTAAAAAGAAATGAAGTCTTTAAAAAATATGTTGGGTCTCTGTGTGCAGGTGCATTTTTCCGATATGGCAGGTGACAGTTTTCATCAGAGTCTTTAAGGATTCTATAACTCTAAAAAGTTAAAGAATCACTGCCTTGGAGCATCTCTGGAAATCCCTGTATTTCCTCTGGGGGAAAAAAAAAAAGTATGCCTATTCCTTTTCATTCATTTCCCTGAATCCACCATGCAAAGAGGACTTTCAACTGCCCAGTCTTTTCTATAACACGAGTGGGCTCCAAGTTGCCAGGAGTTGTTTCCTGTGGGCAGAATTCCAGGATTCCTGTTATTAGGGATGGTGATTTCCCAGCCTTGGCACTGCGTTCCTTTCCTTTATCCTCATTCAGATAGTCATGCTGGGCTGTTTGAATATTATTCCTTTCCCCCTCCTTAGAACACCTTAACTGATATACTGTTCCCAGGTCCTTTATCTCCAGCTTTCCCCCACTGAGCAGGTAGTTTCCTGGTGCTGGGACCTGAGCCAATCAGTTCTGGTGGTTTTTGTTAATTCCCCAAAAGGAAAATCCGGACCTATTGAGAAATGAGGAGAATGTGGACTCATTTTATTCCTGTCATCTATTTTTTTTTTTTTAGTTCAGAGTTTCAAGTTAAAAATTGGTTTGAAAGGAAGAGGGTTGAATGTTCAAAGCCACAGGAAGAGCTCAGGGTTGGGAGCGACTTTAGAATTCACTCCCTCAACTCAACAAATAAGTCAACCGCACACGGGAGAGTTTTGTCAAAGTCTTAAAACTAGTTAGTTGCAGATTGAGATAATTTTTTTCCCCAAGCCATTCTGATACATACATGCTCTTTTCTTACTTGAGTCAGTATGCTTCCAAATCTATGTACCATAAAACCAAAGAATATGTGGATATGCTGCATAGAAGCAATTTTCTTGGCTAAATGCCTAAGCTGAGTAATAAAGACACAGATTAGATATGCAGACTGTACAACATCCAGTTTGAAAATGTTATGTTTATACAGAAAAAAAAATGTAACTAAATACCAAAGTTCTGGACATATATAAACAGTACACAACAGAAGAATGGCCAACTGACTTCATGGTTCAGAGTCTAGCAACTGGTGATTGTCTGGGCTCAGCAGCAGGATCTCAGCCCTCACTAAAATAGTACACCTGCAGAGAGCTGGCTGTGCTATCTGACATCGCTCCAAAAGGACAGAGGCTCTTCGTTCAGCAGTACTCTCCCTTCATTTTCTTTCCAATGGGGAATGATCCATCCCAAAAGTTCTATCAGCTCTACTGAACATCTCTGCCTCCCAGCTGCACTCGCCCCAGGAGGGATGAAAAAGAGAAACTGCTGACTAGTTTCTCACTTTACTCTTTAGAGGAGACCGTGAAATCCATGTTGCAGAAGACACTGGCATGGTCAAAATACACTTGTCCTTAGGTGTGGGGGATTCTCTCTCCTTAGTATCATGTGGGTCTGGGGTCAGGAAACGGGAGACAGTGAGCAGGTGACAGGGGAACTGTTGTGATACTGGGGTTGAAGGTGAGTGGCTGAAGGAGAGCAAGAGGAATATTCTAGCAAGAAAGGCAGAGGTCTTCAAGACAGCACTTGAGATGAGTGAGGGGGGTGCTTGGGGAATCGCTATATGGCTTAAGAATCAGAAGTATGCTTGATATCTGCTTAGTTTTTTCCTTTGAGTAACAGAATTTCTTCACAAGTACAATTAAATTTCACCTCTCAGCTGGCACAGTTCCCAGAATTTTTTGGAGTTCTGATTATCTTCTGTGGTCCAGCGTTACCCACGGTGGAACCCAACCAAAGCAGGGCATTGTCCCCAAGTCCCGGTGGGACAAGCAGCCCTATATAAGTGACTTTCTAGTTTCCTCTCTAAGCCAATTGGTCATAGGTCCTTTTTATCCAGAAAGAAGAAGAAAGAAATTTTTTTAACCAGGAAATTTTTTTAACACTTATAAAGCATTTACATGCATTATGTATTAGGCCTTAATCTAAGTGATTTTCAAATATTGACTCATAACAAACAGAAGTTCTTTACTACGGAATTTCATATCTATTATTTACTCCAGCATCTCTCAAAATGATATTTGAGAACTAGTCAGACCAAAATCATGGGATTCTTGTTAACGATGATGATGTCTGAACCAATTCTAAACCAGTCCTTACAACCATGAGAGGTGGGCTTATTCATCCCCATTTTACAGATCAGAAAACTAGAACTCAGAAAAATTTGCGTCCGGCCCAAGGCTGTATCACCATTCAAGTGCCAGAGCCAAGTTCAAACTTGAGCCTGCCCAACTCTCAAGCACATAGCCCTTCTGCAGCAACACAGCCCACACTTAACCCCTGGGGGAGGATGAGCTCATTGATGCCATCCTGTTACAACGTCAGCCACAAATCCCGGGCATCCACCTTGTGCAAGGCACTCAGAGGGACACTGTCATACCTCAAACATGGTACCTGGGATTCTTAAATACTATGGGAAAGGGAGCCTGAGTGGCTGGAACCAGGAACTGGAGTGGAGTGGATGGAAACTGTGACATCTGGGAGTTGTGCAAGTCGTAGGTCATCCAGGCAAAAGAATGCATTGTCAAGACACTAAGCATGAAAGAAACTAGAGTGTCCCAAGGGGTGAAAAGCAATCTATGAAGGGACCTTCCTGACAAAGTGGGTAAAGATGCAGAGAACAATGGGGAAACCAAAAGGAGCTGACAGAGCACTGGCCCTGGGCTGAATTTTCGAAGTGGGGTTGGGGTCCCTGGGGCGAATTGATAAAAGCAGAATGACATGGAGAATAAGGCAGCGGCATTCTCCAAGACCGTGACCTGAAACATGGCCTTGGCCCCAGAAGTCAGCACAGAAGGCCCGTAATCACAGCGGCAGCACGTGCTCAGGCTGGGCCAGTGGCAAGGAGCAGAGTCCTACTGCCTTGCCCGAAGAAAGCATGTTGCACACTTTTCTGTGGACCACCATTGCCTCTGGAGATGGTAAAAGGTAATCTTGGTGGCCCTGAGCTGAACAAAGGTGACCAAATACTTTACTGATGTTTTTGTAGAAGCATCCTTCACTCGGATTCATTTTAAATCTCCAAAAGGGCAACATAATGCATTTCCCAAGTGCACTGGATCATAGAATTCCTTTTCTTTTGTTTTGTTGTTGTTTGTTTGTTTGTTTGTTTGTTTGTTTAACAGATGATTTATTGCTATGTTCTGGAACATCAAAACACTATTTGGGAAACAGTGAGGTAATATTTCTGAAATTCATTCTCTACCCCCAAAGTTGAAAACAAGCCCTTAAAACAGAGCGATGCTATATCAGGTGAGAACCAGGTATACCAGCCAAGCAGAGGAGGCTGAGAACCGGGCAGGACCAAACAGACACAAGACGCATGATGTGCAAGAACAATCATTTCTGCTTTCAGGAAGTTTCCACTCTACAAAAATCCAGCCTTTTCAAAGAGGCAGCAAGTCTCCTTCTTTCCTCTTCCTCCCAGGCTGCACCATCTCCTCTGTGAAAGCTCTGCCAGCTCTCTCCTCTCCTTTTCATGGAGCCGGTCGTTAGAAATAAAATTAATTATATCAATGGAATATTTATTATATTCAATGGAATACTTATCAACAACAACAACAAAAATTAATGAAGTACTGAATTATGCTACAACAGAGATGAACCTCAAAAACTTTACGCTAAGCGAAAGGAGCCAGACACAAAGACCACATCGTGTATGATGGTGTTTGTATAAAATGTCCAGAAGAGGCAAATCTGGAGAGAAGAGGTGGGTGAGTGGATGCCACAAGCTGGGGGTGGGGGAAGAATGAAGGGTGACCTCCAAGCCCTGGGGTTTCTTGGCGGGGAGGAGAATGGAAATATTCTAAAATAAGATTGTGATGATGGTCACACAACCCTGTGAATACACTTGCAAACATTAAATTGTCCACTTGTAAGTGGTATGTGGATTAAATCTTAATAAAGCTGTTTTTGTTTTGAAGGATTTACTGGGAAACTCCCACCTGCCCAGCTCGCTCTGGGAGCAAAGAGAAAGCATTCTTTCCTTCCTACCTGCCCCAGGTTTGAGGAATTGACACTCCTTTGTTGGTCAACTCATGAAAACTCTGCTTTGTGGAGAAACAGCTCCCTTCCAGCTCCACCCTGGAATGCTAAACCTTGATATAATAAGTGAGTTGCCAGATATGTCCCCCGGAAGCCAGCTACCTTCTCCTAGGCATGTCCCACTGTGTTTATCTTGGGACAACATTGGCTGATGGGTACTTTCCCAGCAGGTGACAGTGACAGACACTGCCACTCACCAGGTATTCACATATTTAAAAATAATAAAAAAAAATTATCAAATTGACTAAGTTATAAAAGATAAGCAATTAAAAAGCTTTACTAATCAAAAACAGACTCACAAATATAGTCGACAATTTGGTGACGGACAGAGAGGAGGAGAGATTGGGGGGCTGGGAGAATGGGGTGAAGGGTTGAAGAAGTACAAATTAGTAGCTGCTGGATGGTCGCAGGGATGGGGAGCAGGGCATAGGGAATGCAGTCAGCATGAGTACATTGGCCAGGTGGAGGACCAGAGGAGGAAGGAAACAATTGGGGGATCTTTTTATGAACTACATAGATGTCTAACCAATGTAGTATATATTTAAAACTCATTAAAATAAATAAATTTTTTTAAAAATGTTTTGACTCCTCAACATTGTCACAAGGTCATAGAAAGCAAGAGAAGACTGAGACTCCGTCACAGATTGGGGGAAACCAAGAGACAGGCCAACTAGATGCAGAGGATCCTCAAACAGAAAAAGGACGTGAGTGGAACACCTGTGAAATCCACCTGCATCTGGAGTTTAATTCACAGGAAAGTGCCAGTGAGAAAGTCGCAGTCTCGATGAAGGTGCCACGGCTACGTAAGCCAGCCACGCTCGGGAGAGCAGCTTACACGAGTGTGTACACAAGAACTCAGCATCCCATGCCCACAACCATTCTGTAAGTCTACAATTATTCTAGAATAAGAGAACAAAGTTTAAAATAAATAGAACGTCTACACACAAACTTGAGCCCAGTGAAAGCGGAATTCTTTATTATCATTTCCTTAGTCTTGTTTTTCAGGAAATAATTTAACTTCTGCAAGGCCTTTCTCTGCAGCCAGGTGCAAGAAATGGTTTTTCCTCCTGCCGGTTCCTAGGGCCTCACCTAAGCCTCTCTGGTCTTTTCTTCTCTGTCTCAAGAGAGAAGATTTCAGGTGTTTTTTTTTTTTTTCCTTTTTCATTTCAGTCTTCACTAGAAAAAGAATTCAGAGAAAATTGAGTCACAGAGGGACTGCAGGCTTGGCTAACTGGGTGACTTCCACTCACTTGTGATTGTACACACACACACACATACACGTGCGCGCACACACACACCATCTCAGCAAGAATTATATAATACTGCAAACATCGTGGGATCCCATCTGCTTTTTATTAGTTTTTTAAAGGTCAAACCATCCTGCCAGCAACCCAAAACCTTGGAGCAGAAGCCATGAATTTATCCTGGCACATTCTTGTACTTTTTTTTCTTCTTTATAAACAGAAGGCTTGTTTGAAATGATGCAAAGTAAGAACAGGTAGAAAATGAATCACGTGGATGGAGACTGCATCTGTCAGCACACCGGCAGGAAGAAAAAGCTGAGTCCAAACGTATAAATGTCAACTTATTATATTTTTTTCATTACAAGAAAAACCTTTTTACTGTTAGTATCACTTTTCACACTAGCGTTCAAGGTGTGGGAGAGGATTTTTCCAGTTTCCATCAGAGCAGGTCAACTACCACTACGCCAAGGATAAAATTTTCACATCAACTTTTCTCGGAAATCGACAGTGACAGAATTGATGCTCTTTTACCAAACTATCAAAATGTTAAGAACATAGAAAAATCCTATAATTTCAGGGGACATAGAAATAGAAGACTATTAATCAATGACAGAGACAAAGGAGAGGCCCAATACCCCTTTTGTGATTAGTGGAAATTCTGATCAATTTTACCAGAACTTTAATTTTAAAAATTAAGAAATGGAAAACAGAAGATTTGTCATTTCCTTTTTTATATTTTTGTCTCCCTTTTAAAACTGGTTTACTTAGATTTGAAAAGTCTTTCTAGAGTCAACTTAGATGTGGGAAAATCTGCTATGAAAAGTGACCTACTTAGAGTTTAGTAATATTTTCATAGAAACTTTAGAGCTTGTTTAAGATAATCGCTCATGTTCCAGATAGAAAAACGGGGGTGCAGCTGGGCCGAGTGACTTCACCAGGGCGAGTTACCTGGTGAGTAGAGACCCAAGATTCCAATCTAGGCCTTCAACTGCAGTTTTTGATGCTCTCCCATCTACTCCTTGGTCTCCGATCTGTTAATTTCACTTTGGGAAGAAAGAAAAAAAAAGATAACATGTTCAAATATGGAGAAGGGTTAAAGCAGTTCATCATTACATTTAAAGAAAAGGCATTCATAGTCATAATATGAAGGCCAAAAGAGAAATTAGAGATAAGTTATCTATTATTGACAGTTTATGTTATAAGCTGTCTACTTATTTTGTACTATTTGGTTCAGGAAAGAAGTGATGCTTTCAAAACAAGATTACATGTATATTCCAGCTCAAGATCCTCTAACCCTATGCAACACTCTATCCTCGAGTCCATGGATATTATAGGATAGCTGAGTATGCAAGGTGCAGTTCACCACTATCTTAACACCTGCTGCCAGAGAATACTCTCAGAGAGGGAGCTGTCTATATAAGCAAAATGTCAGGATAAGTGTGTAAACTCACCATAAGTGATGACAAGGACACAAAAGAGATAGCATTAAAAATCAATAGAAACTAAAATACAAAACTATAAAACTCCTTGAAATAACATTGGGGAAATTCTAGATGACCTTGGGTATGGCAATAATTTTATAACTACAACACCAAAAGCACAATCCTTAAAAGGAATCATTGATAAGCTGAACTTTATTAAAATTTAAAAATTTCTGCTCTACAAAGACAATGAGAATGAGAAGATAAGCAAACCACAGACTGGGAGAAAATATTTGCAAAAGAGACATGCAATAAAGGATTGTTATCCAAAATATACAAAGAACTCTTAAAACAATTAAAAATGGGCCTAGACCTTATCAGACACTTATCAGACAAGAAGATATACAGACAGCAAATAAGAATGTGAAACGGTACCCCATATCACATGCCATCAGGAAACTTCCAAATTAAAACAATGTCGAGAGACCACTGCACACCTGTTAAGTGGCCAAAAGCCAAAACACTGACAACATCAAATGCTGGTGAGGATGTGGAGCAACAGAAACTCTCATTCACTGTGGGGGGAGCAGAATGGTACAGCCAGTTGGGAAGAGAGTTCGGCACTTTTTGACAAAACCAAATGTACTCTTAACAGGTAATCCAACAATTTTCACTCACCTGTACTTATCCAAAGAAATTCAAAACTTATGTCTACACAAAAATGAATATTTATAGCACCTTTATTCATAAATCCCAAACTTGGAAGCAACCAAAAAAATTCTTCAATAGGTAAATATACAAACAAACAATGGTATATGATCCAGACAATGTTATATTATTCAATGCTAAGAAGAAATGAGCTATCAAGTCATAGAAAAGACATGAAGGAGACTTAAATGCATATTACTAAGTCAAAGAAGCCAATTTGAAAAGGCTACAAAAGTGTGTGATTCCAACAACATGACATTCTGTAAAAGGCAAAACTATGGAGTCAGTAAAAAAAAGATCCATGATTACCAGAAAATTGGGGAGTAAAAGGGATGAATAGACAGAGCACAAATAATTTTTAGGGCAATGAGAAAATTCTGTCTGATACCATAATAATGACAAAAATCCCATTACTCATTTACCTGAACCCCTAGAAGAAACAATGCCAAGGGTGAACCCTCATGCCAAGAATGGACTTTGGGTGATAATGACATGTCAGTGTAGGTTCACCCACTGCACCAAAATGTCCCACTCTGGTGGGGGATGTTGATGGCGAGGGGGGTCTGTCCATGTGTGGGGGCAGAGAGCACAGGATACATTCTGCATCTTCCTCACAATTCTGCTATGTACCTAGAGTGCTCTTCAAAAAATAATAATAATAATGAAGTCTTAATTTTAAAAAGATATGCAGAAACTGGGGTAAGACGAGAGGGCAGGGGAAGGAGAATGGGGTGACCGTGAGAACAAACTCCAACTCTCAGAAGGCCCAGCAGAACTTCTGAGCAGACTGAGCAGGTTGGGTTGGAGCCCAAGGAACAAAGCAATCCCTGGCTCACACCATATACACGTACATCATGGCATGTGGTTAGTGATAGAGGGTTTGGTGCTTGGGCCGTGGGGTAGGCTGGGTAATTTTCAGGCTTGACCAGGCCTCTGAGAAGTAAGAACTTTATTTATACAATAAAATCTGCCCCTCTCATCACACAGGCCAAGGAGCAAATAAATTCTACTTCCCATAGCTTCCCAACCCTCTCTCCCTCCCTCCCTGCGCAACCCTGGCGCTCTCTCTCTCTCACTCTCACTCTCTCTCTCTCTCTCTCTCTCTCTCTCTCTCTCTCTCTCTCTCTCCCCCACCCTTACTTTCTCTCCCTCTCCTGCTGTTTTCTGGTTTTGTATGCTTTTCCCATTGAGTGTTATTTACTCTGGAGATTTCAAGGAGGAAAGTACCAAGAGGAGGTGCTCCCTGATGACCCAGAAGGCCTCCCATCAGCCTTTGCCAAACAGCCGTAAAACTTTCAAGAGTAGACTTAACTTATAAGACTCCCAGCATGAGACAAACAGGTCACCTAGAAAAGTCCTTTGCTTTGTAGTGAGAACCCAGCAGCTAACTAAAGAAGGCAAGTGGCCAGCCCCAAATTACTCAAGTGGTTTAAGGAGAAGCCAGATCTCCTGATATTCAGATCAATGCTGAATCAACCACATTTACTCATTTTAAAACACACCTCTACCTCCACCAAGCATTCGGTCACACTGCCCAGGATGCTGTGTCTGACATGGAGGAAATTAAACGCTGCTCAGAACTGCAGCTGGAGCATGTGGTCCCCGCACATGCTCGTGTGGGCAAAACAGAACTGCTTAGTGGACTTATGATCAGAGGGGAAAAGAAATTCCAGAAATGGAGAAACTCTAAGGAAAACACCTACCACACAAAGCTGGGGGAACTTCACGGAAGTCACCGTGACAGGGCCGATTGTAACAATACATAAAATAAAGATATGACTTGTAACAAAAAGCTGCCATTCAAATAGGATGTATTTTTCAGCCAACAATCATTTCGTTTGCTAGCTGGTCAAGTTCCTAAAGAATTCTAAAGGAAGCATTTTCTGTGACCAGATTACACTTTTTAACGCTAAAACATTTGCTTTGGGGGTAGGTTGGCCTTAGATTTTACAAATGTTTTCAGATTTGGGGAGGTTTCTCTTTGGACTAAACATGATCCTCTGAGTCACCCAGTTGGACTTGGTTTTTGGGTGCCATCCATGGCCAGCTGACTACTGCATGGAAAAGACTTCCAAGTCCCAAAACCTAGCCCCTGTGGCCGTGACCTCAGAATGCAACATGGACTCCACCGATGTGACTAAGAACTTGGAGATGGGAAGATCGTCCTGGATTTTCAGGGAAGGCCCTAAATGTAGTCACAAGTGTCCTTGTGAAAAGGACCCAGAGGGAGATCTGACTGCAGAAGAGGAAGGGAGTGACGTGACGATGGAAGGTAGAGGCTGGGGTGATGAGAGGAAGGGGTCATAGGTCAAGGAACACACAAGGCCTCCACAAACTAGAAAAGGCAAGGAAGCAACTGTCCTCGCACAGCCTCCAGAAGGCCCCAGCCCTGTTGATCCCCCGACCTCCAGCCGGTAAGGCTGACCTTGGACTTTTGGGTATGCGTGCATTGCTCGGAGCTGCCAAGTTTGTGGTCATGTGATACAGTGGCACTAGGAAACGCATACAAGCATTAAATGTGTGAATTTCCACATGGCCAATCAAGGCGTGCTTTCACTGAAAGATAAAGAAACAGAAATGAAAGGTTCTCACACAGAAACTAACAGAGTAGGTACCAGGCCCAGAGAGAGCCCCACCCCTCTGGGTTGGCCCTAAAATCTCCTTCAGAACCTGTCTGTCACTTCTCCGGGACACTTTCTCACACTTTTCTAGCTAGCCTAAAACACCTCTAGGATTTAAAAAATTTCTACATTAATATATGAGCCTAGAGTATAATGTGACTGACAAATAATAAACCACACAGGAAGAATCACCTTTAGCTACTGTTTTTAAAATCATGAACAAATGACAAACATTAACGTTAGTCATCAGGAGTGAACTTTAGTGCTCAAGGACTGTCACGAAGTCCACCTACTCTGCATCTTAAGGTTCCAGATCTTTCTCCTGAAAGCCTTGCATCAGAGAGACCACCCCTGAGAGGGAGCGGGTCCTACCCTTTTTATTAAAGGCATGGGGGAGTTTGCCGTTAACCAGGCTGTCACTTCGATGTCCATTTTCTGGTCCTTCCACGCCAGCCATGGAAGAAAGAGCATTCCTTTCATGAAGAATGTGGAGGCGAAGGGTACGGGAGCATTAATCATTGCCAGCATAGTTCATCTCATCTCTGTATCCTGCTGTTTATTAAACAGAAATAACTGAGAAGTAAAATTGTAAAGAAAGTTTCCAATGGGTAAAGGCATTTGTCAGAGATGAGTAAACTGATGGGACTCCATAGTATCCCTTTCAGCGTCTTCATTTTGTATAAAAGTACTTGCGAAGCTTCTCCCATTGTATCAAAAGACAATAGAAATCAATATTTTGTAGCTGCTGGTAGGGAAGGATATGAGGAGAGGAAAAATTTGGTATCTCTTGCCATTAAGAACAAGGTGTATCACCACTGGCCCGATGATGTGATTTTGTTCCATTCACTTGCCTTTCATCTGATTATTACAGAACATTTAAAGAAGGCTCCTACGCCATCCTCGGTATCGGCAAACACTGTCATTTTTTTTAGACCCGGTGGAGAAACCGAGTCAAGTAGCATTCTAAAACCGCAGATCTTATTTGCGGCAAATGTGAGCTCACCGTACTTTACGCACACTGTCTCGCTTTGTCTTTTAGTTCATGAATAGCTTTAGCACCCAAGAAGAGTGCGTTTGTCTTTAGAGCATCTCCATTTTATTGCATCAGCCGTCTAGACTCGAACCTGCGGTTTTCTATCAAAAACGAGAACCCACAAGTTGCAAACTCATTTGTTAAAACATTGGCTTTGCCCTAAAAAAAGAAAGTAATGTATTAGTGCACGGAAACTTTCACTGCGTGAAGAATCTATGAATTCCTGTCATATCTTTCAGATCCTCCTATATATACACATATAGTGTGTGTGTGTGTGTGTGTGTGTGTGTGTACACACACACACATATATATATTTTAATGGTTCTTAAGAAAATTATTCTCAACAGTTATAAAACAGGGGAAACAGGTTACTTTGATCCTAACTCACAGAGGGATTCTGCCTGGGCTGAGAGAACCAACAGTGGAGAATAATTTATCTCATGTCAAAAATCCATCCCAAAGTCAAGTGTAAAAACGCATTTTCTCCTCGATCCGTTCAATAAGTGATTGATTTTTCCAGCACCTGGCCAAGTTAGCCCGGAAGAGTAATATTTAATGTACAACTGTGGCTTCCCATCGCTGTTTGGGGAAAGATAAACTTCTTAACAAAGCCCTAGGCTCTAGGCGGCCTGGCCTGCCGACTCCTCCAGCCTCATCTTGCTCAAAGCCTGACTTTCGCCTCTGCCCAAAAACCCGGTGGTCTGTGAAATAATATGCCCTTCCCAGAAAGCCACCTTTTAGTCACTGGCTTATACCGTCTCCCAATCTGGGGTCAGCAAACATTTCCTCAAATTGCCAGATAGTAAATATTTCAGGCTGTGCAGTTCAGACAGTCATTGTGACAACTGCACCCTGTGTAGTGACCAAGCATCCACTGACAGTGAGTCAAGAAACAGATGAGACAAGGTTCCCGTGAAACTCCGTGACGTGGAGATTTGAATTTCATATCATTTTCATTTTGCATGAAATGTTCTTTTTCCCTTGATTTTCTTTTTTCCCCTGCCCTTGCACATTCCGGATGAACCCTCATGGCTCAGACGAGAAGGTTTGATGACAATGAACTTCTCCCAAGCTACCTTGTCGGTGGGATGAAATCTTAGGCGTCAGATGACCCGGACTCTAGCACAATAAGTGTGAATTCACGCTATTCGGCAGCCGTCTCTGTGAGTCATCATTTCACAGAGATGCCCGTATCGGTTTGCTTGGGCTGCTATAACAAAGTGCTACAACGCGAGTGACTTGCGTAACACTGTCCACTGTCTCACGGTCCTGCAGGCCGAAAGTCCAAGGTCAAGGTGCCAGCATAGTTGATGTCTGCCGGGACCTCTCTCTGCGACTTGTAGTGGCTGTCTTCTCCCTGTGTCTTCACACGGCCTTGGCTCTCTGTGTGTCTGTGTCTTCGTCTCTTCTTCCGAGAAGGACACCAGTCACATTGATGATGACCTCATTTTACCTTAATTATCCCTTTAGATAATTATCTAAATTATCTCCAAACGCGGTCAAGCTGAGGTACCAGGATTAGGACATGAATTTATGAATTGGGGTGAAGAGGGACACATTTCAATCCATAACAATGGCTTTTATAAGAAATCATCTATGGTCCCCCTTTCTCTAGCCCTGATGGCCAAAATGCCGGGAATCATACACACAGCAAATGACCATTCTCACGGGTCAGCTGGGATTAACCCTCCTGCTCCAGAAGACGCCTCCCTGATCTAAACGCACCCAGAGCTGCCTCTTTCCTGTCCCCACGGAGAACTCTTGTCAAGGCTGCTGATTGGTGCATCTAAACTCGATGTACTAAAATAATCTCACAGGAGGATCAGGGAGGCAGCACCTTGACATTTGACATGCGGTCATCTGGTGGCGTTGATTCAGCCCCTGGCACTTCACATTCCTCCAGGTAGGCAGGAGAAGGTAACCAGCGCTCCCCCAGCCCGGCCGCCTCCTATCTGCGCCGGACGACAGAGGACAGAGGCCAGAGGCCGTGAGCCTGGGGCCCGAAGGTTGATTCCCTCCCTTCCCGCATCTGGTTTTCCGTTTGGCAAAACTCTTCATGCGAGAAGAATAGGCTTGTTCTGCTCACATCTGTGACACATTTGTCACATGGCCTTGTGTACCCCGGTGCTGATAAGCAGTTCTGAGGCCTCTGTGTGAGGACCGATTTCATTTTCGGGCCTAGAAATATATGAGGGTCTTCTCCCCCCGCCCTCCCCCCAAAAAAAGACAAAAGAAAATGACCCAAAAAGCATCAGCAGACCAAACTGACACACTCACTTAGGGAGAGGCTGATGCCCTTTTTTGGCACCAACTTTATCCGGGCAATCTACTTGTCTGCGCCTCCAAGCACAGTTCTGGTTCCCAGGGAAGACTGCGAACCCCTCAGGGGGTGCTGGGGAGCCTGGATGAACACAGGTGGGTCATGGACAGGAATCCGGGGGTGGCGGAGGGGTGGGGGGCACCCCGTCTTGTCCAGAACACAGGGCCTGGTTTCTGCAAGAAGGCGCGGGATTGGTGAGCGCCTCTTCTCGGCTGGCCTCCAAGCTGCATGGGGGGATGGACGGTCTCGGGGGCCCAGCCAGCCTGCAGCCTGTGCTGGGGTTCGCACCCAGCGGCCACACAGCGGAGCGCCTGCCTGAAGCTGGGGGCGTGCTGAGGCCCTAGCTGTCGACAGTGGGGGCGGGGGAGGGAGGTCCCATAATCCTATGTCGATGGGGATGTCCCGGCCACTGTAGGATGCTGAGCGACATCCAGCAGCCCCGATCACACCAGCTGTAATGACCAAAGATGTCTCCTGATGTTACCAAATATCTCTTGGAGGACAGAACACCCATAATTGTGAGTCGTTGCTATGGAGCTTCAGAAACAGTAAGTAATGCTGCCTTTTCCCCCCATGAACGGCTCTGTGACTGTTGCTTCCAGGCCCTCTTCCTTGCTTGCTCCCTCTTCCTGGACGGGATTCCAGTCCAGCCTTCCTAGTTTGCCTCTAAGCAGCTCTGTCTGACATCCCCACCTGGCGGGAGACACAACACACCTCGATGCTCGCACTTCCCAAGTGTAACCACCGGGTGGCAGCACCAGGCTGTGTTTAAAAGCTCGGGTTCGGGCAACGCCAGCTCCGCCACCTACCAGTGAACTGGCCCTGCGGCAGGTCGCCCAATGCTCCTCTGTACCTCGTTGTCTGAAGATTGGGGAAAACGGAATCTCCCTCACAGAATCGTTGTGTGGATTACATTAGCTAATAAAAGAAAAAGTGCCCCCAAATTCCCATGGTAAATGTCCACTAAGCGCTAACTCGTTAAATTATAATTTTCTGTTGAGGTCCAGCAGACTGTGATTCACGTTTCATACTTAAACGTTGTTAGCAGCGAGGCCACTTTGCAGGAGTCTCCTGATTCTGTCCTTAGGGTTTTCTTTGTCCAAACTATTTGCAATGAGTCCTGGCCCTTTGTCATAACTCCGCCCACGCCTCGCCCCCCACCCCGCTGTGCATTGCTGGTTCAAACCCTTTCCTTTCTTATTTCCTCTTCAAAAGGGACTTTCAGGAGCAATTCTGGTCATGCCACTCCCTTGTTTCAAAGTCCTGTCTGGTTTACGGCTGCCTGGAGGATAAAGTCTGAATTCCTTAGTCCAACTTCGGTCCACCAGGAGTTTAGAATTAATTCTAGGTCGTCTATACCACCCATCATAACCAGTAGTAGTACACACTTCCCCACGCCACATGCCTTCCTCACGCTCATGTCAGTTGACACGGTTGTTTCTGCCTGAACACACTATCTCTTTATGGGATTTTTTATCCTCATCCTATCTTCCCCCAAATTATCTCTTCCCTGTGTTTTCTGTGTTTCCCTTGCAGGTTATATATCCATATATCATCCTAACGGAAAGTGTCTCCTAATGGTTGGTGTTGGTATCTGACTTTTATGAATGGATTTTCATACAGTGAGTACAAGCTCACACAAATTTTCCAGTAAAAACGGCTTTCAGGTTTACGTAAATGCATCATTTTTCTCCGTTAAAGTGACGATGTGGGAGGCCAGGAATAAACAGATTTTGACCGGAAAAGCTCAGGAAATTATTTCAGGCCACAAAGGTAGGATCTAAGCATCAGTCAGTGTAGCGGGTTAAAGATGGCCGTGAGTTCCTTCTACCCTCTCAAGAAAGAAAGTGGTCACGTGAACAGGAGAGAACTGAGCCTTGCTGGAGGAGGAGAGAGTCCAGCCCTTCCTTCCCCACAGAGAACCCAGGGGACTCCAGCCCCGCTAGCCATCTGAGTGCCACCAAATGAGGTGGACACAAGAGCCGCCACGCTGACAGCCAAAATACACGTCCGAACTTGACTGGGGACACCCAAGCATCACCTGCATCACTGAGAACTCTGCTATTTTGATCCTAGCCATTGGCTCCACCAGAGCAATAAAGTCAAAATCATCCCTTCATTCGTTCCTTTATTCAATAAATCCTTATTGATCACTTTTGTACATGTCAGATTCTGGGGGCACGACATTGTTACACATTCAGCCAAGGACAAATCAATCTCCAGAGATATACTGAACATCTCCTGTATTCGTTTCCTATTGCTGCTGTAACAAACACCATAAACTTAGTGGCTTAAAATGCAAATGATCTTACAGTCTCGAAAGTCTGAAGTCTGAAATGGGTTTCACCGGGAGAAGGTCAAGATGAAGCAGGGCCACACTCTTCCCCACGGCTCTGTGAACCTGTTTCTTTGCCTCTTCTGGCTCCTAGAGGCCACCTGCATTCCTTGTCTCCTGGCCCTCGTCCAGGGGTCACACCTCCGTGACTCCTGCGTCTGTCCTCACGTCTTCTCTAATTCTGACCTTCCCACTCCCTTCTATAAAGATCTTTGTGATTACATCGGGTCAAATCAGATGTCCTAGGATAATACCGCCATCTTAAAATCCTTAACTTAATCACATCTGCAAAGTCTCTTTTGTCACGTAAAGTAACATAGTCATATGCTCTGGAGTTTAGGAAGGGGTCCTCCTTGAGGAGGGAGGGGCATTATTCTCCCCAACATACCCATCCAATGCTCAACTTGTACCAGGCACATGAAGACCTCAAACACATTGGTAGATAGGCCTGTGACCCACAGGAAAGTCGGGCGGAGTGAGAACTATCGTCATCTCTCATTGAATATGCAACTCCCAGGAGCACTGGTCTAGGAGTTCTGATCACTGATGCCTGGAGCAGAGCCCAGCATCCTGCATTTAACTAGGCTCTAAAGTGACTCCAAGACAAAAGGCCACTGGGCCACCAGAGAAACACTGTCCTAGATATTAACAAATGCTACGAAATAGCCCATATCATTGAACCTAGCAGATGGGCTACATTAAATCTTTAAGAAGTTTTTTTTTCTCGTATAAATTTATATTATTGCTTTTTAACATAAACAAAAGCCATCTAATTGATCTATTATGAATGTAACATTGGTTTACCTTTAAGGGCATAGACTAAGTTACTTATGGCTGAAAAATAATTGGTTTGAAGCATAAAGAGACCAACAAACACAAAGTATTATTTGGATGCATTGCCAGCAACTGTAGCTAGAGGATAGCATATCTTCTTGAAATCAGGATAATATGGTTGAAAGTAAACTTCTTATAGTGGTTCCGAATTTGGACACGTGAAAAAAAATAATAAGCAATTTGGACTATGTAAACAAAAAATAAGTTTTCCAAGATCATTGTTCTTTCTCACATTTTACTAGCAAAGGGAAGCTTAATGTCCTATTACTTGATATAGATAAACCAGAAGCTATGTTCTTCTCCTAGCTAATATGAAAAATAACATAGTAAGTAGGAAACAGATTGTAGAATAGAGAATGAAGTCATCATTTCATGGGTCTAGTTTAATTTTCTCCATTCGAATTCTATTAATAATAGAAGAGAGAATTGCTAAGGTAATTTAGAGTCATCTGATGCAGGTTTGGGGGATTCTCAGTAACAGAGTCACATTTATGATACTGATGTAGTGTTTTGCTGGCAACCACCACTCAGTTAAAAAAATTAAAAAAGAGACAAGTCTTTCTTTTTAAGAGTAGTTTCTGGTAGAACTTACACGTACATACGTTCAAGGGTGTTCACTGAAGCACTATTTGTAACATCAAAAAGTTGATTGTAACCTAAATGCTCATTAATGATGACTGAGTTATTAAAAATTATGGGAAACCTAAAAGATGGAAAACTTTGCAAGAATTTCTAAAAGGTTTGTGTAGACCCAAGAGATGGCATATGGTACTAACAAGTGAAAAAAGCAAGTTGCACAAAAGTATATAGAAAAAAGTATAATATTTTCATTCTGAAAATAGTAACTATACATTAGTATATGTGTCGAAAAATCCCAAGTGTAGACACCAATTGTAAAAGTGGTTATATTTAGATGATAAGATTTCCGGTGGATATTTGCCATTTATCTTGTCCAGTTCTGAACTGTGTCAATTTCTCCATTACCATGATCTACTTTGGCAACATGAAATCAACACAGGTTGAGACAGTGGTAGGTAGACAGATGCGGGTGCATTCTTCGTAAAGCTGCCTTGAGTTGCGGTCCATCTCGGTACAAAACCCCAGTTATCCAGGAAAGATAACCGCAGTGAGAATCATCGATCATGGCAACCTCTTAGCAAAGTTCAAAGTGGAAGGCACGTTAGAGAAGACAGAGAAAAACGTCCTAAACATCCTCATCCTAGTGTCTCTCCAGCGCCTGCTGCCGGAATATGGCACAACTCCTCATCTCCCCCACACTCTTTCAAAACCACCCCAGAATCTCTAACAAACTTGGTGTTGGCTTTCTGCTCTCAAGATTCCACCTGCTTTCTTTCCTCATCTAATCCTTCCCTGCTCTCCAAATATAAATCAATTTTATCTTTCTGTGTCCCTTCCCATGGGACGACTAACGGGAGCTCCGACCAGACATGAGACTCGAGGTGACAATCTGCAAGAGAATGGGGGACAGGAGACGCGAAGAATGGAGGCAAGACAAAGTTCTGATCAAGCCTCGGTTATTGTAGGTAGGGATAGAGTATATAAGGGGGAGGATTTGCATAAGCACGGTTGCCTTGGATACCGAACCGCAGAACATTCCATTTCCTTATATGACCCAAAAATGCAAAAGGGTCCCGGGAGAGGAGGGGGCTGCAAGGTCAGATTAGTTTAAGCAAATGGCTCAAGGGGCCCAGGGCATGTCAGGGCATGTCAGGGCAACTGACTTTATGCTCAAATAGTACAGGGCGAGGCAGACCCTGTCTCAAGGCGAAGTTGCCTAGATCTCAGGTATGAGAGCCTTGATAAGAACGGCTCCCGACATTTCTGGACTTGTTTGAGTTCTCCACTCTCAGAACCAGCAGGCAAACTCAAAATCTACGGGGTGGAGCAGAGGGCAAGCATGTTGTCTGTGTGTTTACATAGGTTACACATGCCGCATCTTACAGAAGCAACTGTGTGCGCGCGCACACACACACACACACACACACACACACACACACACACACACACACCACACACACACACCTTAGTGGGTTTCCCTAGAAATACGTGCGATGCAAGAGGCTTCGTGCAAGCAAAGGTAACAGGGATCTTCAACGCCCTTTGTCAATCTCTGATTTCAAATGCACACAAGCCAAACACGCATTTGCATATATTCAAGAAAACACCTCATGCTTTTTCGAAGACAAAGAACAGTAGATATCCACTGTGTTAACCATTTAAGAAGCTAGTTCCCCCTCTGCAAAAACGGAGCCTGGGGAAAAGGCCATAAAGATGTCTCAGAGCCAATTATTAAACTCTGTCCTTTCCTGAATCTGGTGCACTTTACTCTTTTGTGTTTCCTGCCAAAAGGTTGGAACCTTGGATAATTAACCACTGTGCCATTAACCCTTATTTGCATAATTATCATTCAAGTGAACCCACATCCATTGTGCTATCTCTGCAGCCAGCTTCCTTCTCAAGACCGAACTTGTGTAAAACATCACAGACGTGCTCCAGCCCCAACTAGTAACCACGGCTGACATTCCTTCAAAGGCAAACAGTTCCCTGTTATACGTTAAATGTCAAGTGAAAATTAGTCTGAGACCTGACACCTTCCATGAATTCACTCAGCTTTCAATAACTGACTTCTGCTATCGAATAGCTCTTAAGAGTAGGTTTTGAAAAAGAAAGGAAACACAAATCACTGAAGGCCACCAATGCGAGGCACAGAATGGGGACAGAAGCGAGGACCCACACCAGAGTCAGCCTTTATCACCTTTACCAACTGCTTCAAGCTAAGCCTGCCTGGTCCTTTCGTGGACCAGCCAACTGGCCCTCATAAAATAGCATCATTGGGATGCAGAGCTCCTGTGGGCACACCTGTGGAGGCGTTGGCATCCTGCACTGCAGAAAGCTGACTGTATGGGATTTGTCTTTGCCTGAAAGTTTAGGTTCTGGAGGACAGGCTCAGTGTCCACCAAACCCCAAATATGTCAAGAAATGCTGTTGTGATTGGAGTCTTAGTCAAAAAAAAAAAATCCAGTGGAAAAGAAAGTTATATCTTGAATAGAAAATACACATTAACAAAGTGGTTGTAAAAATATGCAAGTATTCATAAACTATTTTTAAATACTAAAGTTTGTTGCTTTATTACCAAAAAAAAGCCACCAGAAAGTTATTTCTGTCTAGTATAAAATTAAAGAAAAGATATTTTTCTAATACTGTGTTTTTATTTATTAGTTACATACCACTTTATTTCTCACATACATATGTATGAGATCTTTTTGTCAAGTGTAGAAATAAAAATGAAGGAACGAGGAAAGACAGGGTGGAGTGAGTTTCATACAGAACAAGGATGAATAAGAAATCTCAAATTGGGGTATAATATCTCCAAAAGCAGTACGTGCACAAACAAGTTAGAAAACAGCATGGGGTGATCATTTGAATTTGGGGGATGGGCCATGGCATGGGAAGATGAGGAAACAGATGGTTAAGCCTTGAACAGGATCTCAGAACGAGAGGTTGTGGTACGTCTCGGAGGAATTTAGCTGAATCCTTTTTCTCCCCTATTTGAATGGATCACATTCAAAGTCTTTGTTTGCAAGTATGGCCTTAAGGGGTGGCATTGAAAAGATGCCATTTTTATGAAAAAAAAAATACATCTTGATTCCATTGCTATAGTAAAAAAAAATGAAATCAATACAATATATTTCTGAATGTGTAAATGTCTGTATTTGATGACAAAGATGACAATGGTGGCCGTCTGTAAGGAAGAAATGGTTCTGGGGGAGAAGAGACACATTGCTTCACGCTTGACATACTTCTGGATTATCTGAATTCTCCCACACATGTTGTCACATATTATCTGAGTCATTTTTTTTAAAGTGTGTCTAAGGTGACAACAGCTCATTTTGATGGCTTTTTCAAAGACAGCATCAAATTTAGTCCTTTAGCTATAAACTCATCCCAGTCACGCCTCCCCAAGGCTGTCCCCATAGCAGCTTGAGCAGATTTGGGGCGTTGCTGAATCTTCTTAATCATATCTTCCCAAGAAGTTTCTGGAGGTGAGTTATTTCTGCATGAACTAATTTCATCAAGACTTTTTTTTTCCTATCTAAAAAAATTGCTACAAAATTTGACATGTATATAAAATAGTCAAAAGTAAATGTCCCTTTCTCTCCTGTCCTTCAGCCACCCATCTCCCCTCCCTTGTCATTATCTTGAGTATCTTTCTAAAGATATTCCATGTCTACACAGGCACCAATGATAACATAGTGTACTATCCTGTTCCTAACTTTTACTTTCTCATCAAAATTATCTGAAAATAACACAGAGACGGCTGCCTTATTCTTGTCCCTTGCTATGCTTTATTCTTTTTCATGTGTGCACTGCAACTTAACTAAGTCTTCCTCTGATGGATCCTCAGATGATTTCTAATTTCTTTCTACTACAAATAATGCAGGAAATGTCCTGGTACACACATCATCTTGCCCTGCACGAGATGATCGCAGGATGCGTACATTAAATTTCAAAGCTTCCTAATTATTCCTAGAGGTTAATTTTGATTCTAGGTTGGGACTCCCTTAATACTTTGTATTCCATTCGAACTACTCCATCTCTGTGGGTTTACAATAATGATACGTTACGGACTGAACTGTATCCTCTCAAAATCTGTATGTGGAAGGTCTCATCTCCAGTGTGACTATATTCGAAGGTAAGACCCTTCCAGAAGTATTAAGGATAAATGAGGTCACAAGGGTGGTCTCTGATCCAATATGACAATTGTCTTTATAAGAAAAGGGACACCAGGAATGCACGGCAGGGGAAAGGCCACATGAGGGCACAGTGAGCAGGTGGCCATCTGCAAGCCAAGAAGGGAGGCCTCGTGAGAAACGGAACTTCTTAATAACTTGACCTTGGACTTTCAGCCTCTAGAACTGTGAGAAATACATTTCTCTTGTATACTAATACATTTCTCTTATATACTAATACAGTATGTTCCTCTCGGCAGATGCACCTACAAGAAGTTCAGAAATCACTTAGCATGTTATATTTCTCAGTAACTGACCCTTGACCCTTATCTAATTAATATAAAAATGAAATATCAAAATGCTTTTTTTATCATGGGAGGTTTAGTTCAATATTATCTGATCTAAATTAATTAGTCTAACAAATATAAAAGAGAAATAATTACTTGGATCAACTGAACGTGAAGGATTTAAAGCACCATCCTATTAGTTCGTGGGACTGCCAAGGTTTAAAGGCACATTTCTGTTGAGAGAACCTGAATCACAGACTAAGACAGAAAGTCATTAAGGCTGCCTTTTCACTTTGGGCACCTGTAATGAGACTGGTCATTTCACCTCTAACAGCCAATAGAGCCAGGAGTCAAGTCCAAAGGAAAATCAAGATGGACCAAATCTCACCTTCCCAGCACCTAAGGGCAAGCCAACCATCACTGTCCACCTTTCAGTTCTTCCCATAGCACACCCCCACCCTCCTCCCTGGTACCCGCCACCCTCCTCACCAGACACCCAGGAGGAACACACAGCTCAAGGATGTCCTGCACGCAAGTCTGGACGGAGAACCGCTGTCCTTGCTTTAGCTGCTCTGAAGCGAGTCCAGGGCTTCTGGAGGATAATCTGGATCACAGAAGCCACAGAGTGTCATGTACACACAAAGGCAAAGTCCCAGGAAACACGTTTGACCCCCAAATCAGGAAAGAGCGCACAGAAGCTGAGACATGCCTTAGCAGCAGCCACTGTGCTTAAGAATGTAGACATCACAAATAAATGAAAGAAAAAATTCACATATTGAGTCATAAAATTCAGACTCTGAGAATATATGTGTACAGATATATACATACATGTGTACATGTATACGCATATGTGGCTGTGTAAATATTGTATAAAACATATAACACATATATAACCTGATATGTATGTGTGTGTGTGTGTGTGTGTGTGTGTGTGTGTGTGTATTAGGGTATATATATATATATATATATATATATATATATATATATATATATATAAATAAATAAGACATGTATAACCTATATATGTGAATAACATATATAACTTAAGTAAACTAATAAATATTAGCATCCTGTAATGCACACATAAATACGAAGCATATTTTCAGTCTACAATCTGAATGCAAATATTGCTCTTAGAAATAAATGCAAAAGATTATGATTAGATATTCGGACCAAAAAAGCAAGTTTTTTCAATTCTAGATCTTTTTGGGGTTAGCCAATACAGTAAATCAGGCAGACCTGCCTCTTCCCACAATGCAATGCCAGTAGAATAGAACACATATACCCTGAATAGGATCAGAGTGATCTATTAGAGAATTTAATATGTACATTTATCAGACTGCTTTCTTAATGTAACCAGCTCCCGTCACCTCAATACCTTACAGAGAAAACAAACACCCTTAAAGGAAATGGTCAGTTCCTCACCTAACTGTGACCGTATCTAATGTAAGTTTTACAGTGGGTTGTACCTCGTGCAGTGTCCCAAATCTCTCAGGAAAGAAGAACAGAAGTCACCATTGTCACATCCCTGTACTGGTCAGCTCAGGCTGCTGCAACTAAATACCACAAGCTGGTAGCCTTAAAGAACCAAAAGGTATTTTCTCACTGTTTTGGAGGCTGGAAGTTTGGATTCAAGGTACAGGCAAGGTTAAGCTCAGGAGAGAGCTCTCTCCTTGGCTTGCAGACGGCCTTGGGCAGAGAGAGCTCTGGGGTCTCTACCTCTTCCCCTAAGGGCACTAATCCCTCTATGAGGCCCACAGCCTTGGGACCTCACCTGATCCTAATCACTCCCAAAGCCCCACCTCCAGGCACCATCACACTACAGGGTTAGAGCTTCAGCATAGGATCAGGGCGGGGGATAAAACTCAACCCAGAGCAATCAGTGTGGTCATCTGGCCCAGTTCATAATTGCAGTCACTGCCCTCACTTATTCAATTTCGTATCATTGTGCTTTTCAGACCCACCATACATTGGCCCTTCCCCCTCTCGTCATCTCAGGTCCTCATCGCTCCTCCAGGATGACTGACAGCTTCGGTTCCCCACGACCCAGCGAACGCCGCCGCACGATGCCGCAGAGTGAAATGTCTCCTCTCAACAACCTCCCCGGCCTGCGTGTCCGAGCTTCCCCAGCAGCAGCTGTGCGCTTTGAGCAAATAACTTAACCTCTCTGTGCCACTCCCCTACTTATGCTGTGGGCATGACGACAGTGCTTCTATCAACACAGGTACGTTCCTAGGAGAGTGCCTGGCTTGTAAGAGCAACGAGAACGCTAGCTGCTGTGTTGTTGCAAATTATAAGCCTCGCGCCCTTTTCACTGCTTGTGTCTAACGATTGAAACTGCTCAATTTCTATCCAGGTCACACTCAGAGATTGCGAGCTCCCGTACATGTCTTAAACTTCCCCATCCCTCATTTGTTTGCTCTTTTTCTTTTTCTTTTTCTTCTTTTCTTTGTTTTGGAATATCTGCCTCCAACTATCTCCATTTGTCAAAACCTTATTAATGCTTCAAAACATACCCTTTACTCTCATCCCCCATCCAGTCATGTGGACCCCGTCTTGCAGGTCAGGCCACATCATGGTCCTTGGACGCATCTCCTCTCATTCTGACCTGTGTTCCTGGCTATTTGTGTATGAAGGGATCGTAAATCCCATTAGAGCATCATTATCTGTATGCCCTTGACAGCCCCAGCCGGAGCGAGACCATAATTAACAGCAGTCTAATGAAAATAACACTGAAGATAAAACCAGGGAAACGCTTCCAGGTTGGTTTTTGCATTTTATTAAGAGATTCTTTTAGGAGAGCGTCTAGAAACACTGTGGCCACGGAAAGGACAGGACGTTTGTGATAGAGATAAGATAACAGTGCGTAGATAGAAAAGCATTTAAGAAGAAAACACAGTAGAAATCGTTACCTCTTTCTGCTGAGCTCAATGATGAGTATGTTCTCCGTCTTTTTCCTTGGAGGACACTGTGCAAAATGAAAAAAGGTTCTTAAATTCAGAGCATGAGAACCAAGGAGGAAAATGCCGTAAAACCCAGGTGACGGAGATTCAGCGGGGAGCAGATGGGTGGGCAGAGCAAAGCCTCAGCGATGGAGCGAGCAGATACCCCAGCAGCACCTGTCCACAGGCCAGGCCGGCCGCCTAGCAGCAGCACTGCTTCTTGCAGCAGCACCTCTGCTGACAGCAGCACTTCTGCTGGCAACAGCCCTTCCCGCAGCCGCAGCCACAGCCACACGAGCCACACGAGCCACAGGAGCCGCAGCCACAGGAGCGGCGGCAGCAGCAGACCACGGGGACGCTGCAGCAGCCCCCACAGCAGCCACGGCAGCAGGGGCAGCAGCTGGAGCAGCAGCCCACCCGGTAGCACCTGCAGCTGCTGCAGCCACCACCGCAGCCACCACCGCAGCCACCACTGCAGCCACCGCCGCAGCCACCACCGCAGCCACCGCCGCAGCCACCACCACAGCCACCACCACAGCGACCACCGCAACCACCACCGCAGCCACCACAGCCACAGCACCCCATGGTGTCAGGAGAGAGGACTCAGGGAAGGTGAGGAGGAATATTCAGGAGGTGAGGGAGGTCTGATGTCCCCTCTGCTGGGGGGAGCCCTTATATACCAACCCTGGGGACAGGAGAGGAAGGACACATGACCACTTCCTTGCTTTTATTTGGCTCAGTTGTCGTGGGAAACACATACTGTATTAACTACTTCCCTTTCTTTGAGACGTCAGCTGGATTTATTAGATTGCTTGTTTGTTCTTCTAAGTCACATGCCCTAAAAATTCCAGCAATGGCCCTGGGAGCCATGGGAAAGGGGGTGCTGTCAAGAGTCACACTCGGCAGGCCCACATAGCAGAACAAGTGATGCCTGAGCCGATGGTGTAACATCTGAACAACCAATAAGCACCATCAGGAGGCTCGTCCTGTGCGCAGCCCAGAAGTCCTTGTAACTAATGCCTGGAGAAACGAAAGGGATCTCAGGCTCAAATGTCATTGCCAAGTGCAGAAGCAGCCCTGATACCCTCACGGAAGCTTGTTTTCCTGGGAATAAAAGATTTCACTTCCGACCACATAGCTGCAAAGCAGGTCACGTTGTTTGGTATCATTCATATCGTGTGATCGCCCAGAAAGCACAAGTGCATTTTTGCGGTGGCTCCTCTTTTTCTAGTATAATTCCTATTGCATTTAAAGTAAGAAAGCATTTCCTAATCAGAATGAAAAATGAATTCGGGTGCTTGAAGTGCTTGTATTAATTGATAACTAAGAGGAAAATATACATGCAGAATAATATGAGCCACAATGGCAGATCGATAAAGAAAAATGAAACAAAAGCAAGAAAAAAAAAAGATACTATAGAGGAAAATTATACATGAAAGAAATATAATCACAGTAGACTATTTTGACTCTATAGTAATACTCGTATTGTAATAATTAAGTTACATCGGTAATTGATTTTACTAATAATGGTGATGTAATAAATACTTTGGGAGTTGTGTAAGAGAGTTGAACCTCCATCTATTGTAACAAAAACCACAACAGGCAATTGGGAAATAGCTATTCGAAGGAATCGGTAAGACATGTCGGGTCAGCTCCCAGCAGATACAGCCGATGAGAGGACAAGATTGCCTCTGTAGAGTGACCTAGATGGTAAGATGAAATAGGACAGGGGCTCTTGGAATTCTTTTAACCGTGGAAATATAGTTTATTAATTAATATTCAAAATGATTGAAACCAACCCACATGACCCACGTTGCGCAGCCTCGCTTGGTCTCATATAGGTGGCCCTACACCAGCCTTAGTTCCTGTTCTAAATCACGGACCCAATAAGGCACGAAATGATCCATTTCGGAACCTCTCAGCCCAGATCTTCGCACAAGCCAGGGATTCTGCACATCTTCATGAACGAATCGAGGGATAATTTTCTTTTAGGTGACTCTTAGGCTTTCTCACCCTGGTCATTCCTGACATTTCGTGCCAGGCAGCGCATTGCTGTGGGGGGACGGCCTGTGCCCTGTGGGGTATCAAACAGCATCCATGGCCTCAACCCACTAGTTATGACAGCCCAGGTGTGGCCGCTCATAGCTTCCCTCCAGCACTCCATGTATTTTTTTTACTCACTCATTCAGCAAATAAGTGAGTGCTCTATTAGGCCAGGCATTCAGCCAAGCCCTAGAGAGGTAAAGATAAATTAAGCCTTTGCTTGGAAAGCAAAGGCTGGTGTCGGAGAGGGAAACAGAGAGTCAATGACAATACAGCTTCTTAGGTCAGATTGTCTTTGTGTAGCCACTTTTCCTCCACTTCCATATCGATAAAATTTGTGGACGAAAGAAACAAGTTCTTTGGAATGTTATCGTACACGGTGATCTGATTATAAGTTTCTAACTGGACAGGTGGGTGGTCACACGCAGACCCATAACTTTTCTAGTGAGAGGTTTTAAGCCCGGTGCACTGTTCTTGTGCACCTAGGTTAGCACGCCTTTGAAACGCCAGAAGTAATACCCTTCCCAAAGGGTGTGAACCCTCAAGAGAGCACTTGATCTTGTTAACCATTCTCCCCACCTTGTTCTCTCCCACCTCCATGTGGTTGCCCGTAGGTCCCCTCCATAACTCAAATGCACGAAAGACGCAGCAAAATTGTCATTCTCCTGAGCATCTGAGATCTTGCTCCCCAGTAGAGGTCATCCGTTTGACTCAAATAACCTCTCATAAAAATTCCCTACAGGTTCAGATGTTTCTTACATCGAGAGATTCGAATAGATGTTTGCGTATGTTGCTGCGGTCACATTGATAAGTTCCAACATGAGAGGCTTGCGATTCATTTTTTGGGTAAGTCAACCACGTGAGTGGTTTATACTTTTCACGGGGCTTTTTATGTGGCCTCCCAGCAGCATTCGCTACAGATGACCACTCCCTTCTCCCTGATACCCCCATCCCAGCCAATTTCCTTCCTCTCTCCTAATAACTCCCTTTCTCCTTCCTTCCCTCCCTCCCCTCTGCTACTCCCCCGCCCATAGGTTTTTCCATCAACATTGACTGCCCAAGGCTCAGAGTCCAGCCCTGTCCTCCATCATTCTACATCCTCATCTGATCTCCACTCTCTTTTTTTCCCTTGTCCCTAGCACTTAACACTTCCTAACATACCATAACATTCAAGAATTCATCACATTTACGATGTTCCCTCTGCCTTACCCCGTGTCTAAATGAAACATACATTCTACAAAGAAAGATTTCTAACCCTCTAGTTCCCTGACATATCTCAAACACCTAGAAACAGCATCTGACACATACTACGGTATTCAGTAAATAGATTCTTAATGAATAGATGACTTTTTAAAGCTATTATGAAAAAGGCCGAGCATCCACAAAAGTAGAGAATAGTAACTTCCTAAGGACCATCACCCAAGAGATTCAAACAGAGTCTGGTCATCTCTGCCCTTGTTCACACCCCTCCCACCACTGGATCATATAGAACAATTCAGACCTCATGTCAAGTCATCAAATATTTCCATGTATGAACGAATTCCTCATTTCTGGTTTAAATTACGTCTATGAGACACTGGAGAAACAGAGACATAGACTTTTCAAGGTCCATATTGAGGTCGTGTCTTGACAAGAGGTGTGGAGGAAATTGCGACACCTTCCACCTTTAAGAAAATTTCCCAGTGTTCTCAGGGGGACCCTGCCCCTTACAAGGCCATGGTTGCGCTATAAACAGGACCCTACCACTCCTGAGATGCGTCTTGGTTGTCTATTGGCAGACTTTTCACAAATCGTGGGAGGGTGAGAACAGGAAATCCAAACCAATAATAAGACAGTATCCCAAGACACCAGAGGGAATTTTAATCAATTTCATCCCCACTAGTATCTCTTAGAAACCAAGCAGTGTTAATCTTTGGGAGGGGCTTCCATTTTTTACCAACAGGTAAACAAACAAACAAACAAATTTAATTCTATTTTAACCAGTGAGAAATTTCCAATGCTTTTTAAACCTCTGCTTAATAAAAGTATTTAATAGATGAACTATTCTTATTTTTAAAATTTCAAAGTACCAGGAAATCATCCTACCCTGCCACCTTAAAAAAAAAAAGAAAGAAAAAGAAAGAAAAGTGATTATAAACATCCGCACTGGAACCAGAATGCTCCAACAACAACAACAACAACAAAAATCCAGGCTTCTTTATTAGTCTGCGGATCATAGCTGTACCTCTCGTATAAGTTTTTGGGAGAAATAAATTCTAAGAAAGGGCATATTTATAAATCGATCGACACTGCGTTCAGTCCACCCTGCTTTATTACGTCGATGCTGAGGGTCAGTATATTACTTTCGGCTGTTTCTTCCAGGTCCGGAGTTGGTGTTGGCCCGGACCGCGGGATTCCCGCCCACAGTTTAAAGGTTCTGGACGCCTGTGAGTGGCCTGTAAGGGACACGGGGCGGGATGGAGCCCGAGGCCCCGCCCCCACGCCCGCCTCCTGCGGGAGGCTCCCCGCGGCCAAAGGTCGTGGTCCCCTGAGCTTGCTGTCCTGGGATGTGAGCGATTTGGAGCGCGGAAGCCCCCTCCTATAGGTAAGAGTAACTCTGGGACGGGACGAGAGTTAATTGAAGAAATGAATCGCGCGTCTCGGTCGCAGGGGCTCCCCTGCCCCAGAGTCCCAGGCGCAGGTGGGTTGGGTACCTGCGCTGCAGCGCGGGAGGGGACCCGGCGCGCAGGGCGTCCTACCTGCGCAGTGCAGTGCGCAGAACTCGCCCAGGGAGGTGTGTCTGGGGAAAAGCGGGGTGCTTCGGGCCACGATGCTAGAAAAGCGCCCCCCATCGCTCGTGGTGGCACCTGTGTTCACGGAAAAAAAACCTTAGCGCAGAATTCCAAACCCCAGTTCAAGACTCGCGAAAAGGTCAGAGTGCAGAAAAGACAGGGGACTTGGAAGGTTAGCGATCTGGGGCCCTGCGAGGAGCGACTTTAATTGAAACTAAAAGAAAGCACAGCCGCGCAGGGACGGTTACCCGATGCATCAAATGACACGCGTGACAGTTATCGGTCACGTCAGTGTTGCTGTTGGAAAAAAATGCAAAGGTTTGAGCTTGTGTGGTGTTGTTGGCAGTTTGAAAAGGGTGAAAGGAACAGCATCTTCTAAAAACATTCCTACCGCTGTCTGCACGCATTAGTGTTTCTTAAGGCAAAAGGTGTGTTTTTATTCAGGTACGGATTTTAGACAGAGCAACACATAATTAAGTTCCAGATTTTTTTTTCTTCTTCAAACGGTCTTAGGAGTAGCTGAAATGGACAAAAATACTAATGTCGTTGAGTCATTATTGGCTACAGACCAACAGTGGTTACTCAAGGTTGTGGAATGGTAAATGTAAGTCAAGCATAAGTATTTAAAGATGAATTCATTTGGCCTGTTGCCCTTAGCAGTTTAGGTGAAATTATTTACTGTGAATTATTGGCCTTTCTGAAATCACGGTCTCTGAACTCTGAGTGCCCAGCCGTGTTCATTCTGGTTGAATTTACAACGTGTGCTTACAGAAAGGAGCTGGGAAGGAATCTGTATTGAGCACCTACTGTGTGCCAAGCACCAGATGGAGCAGTCTCTAAGACAACTTTGCGAGGAGAGTGTGATCACCCACATTTTAAGAGAAGGTTGGGAGAGATGAGGTACCTGCCATAAATGGGACTAGAGCAGGAGAAACAGGAGCTTTAAACTCCAAAGTCACACTCTTTACACTGCACCACAGTGACTGTGGAAAACCCAACCCTAGAGAGATAGAGAAAGAGAGAGAGAGAGAGAGAGAGAGAGAGAGAGAGAGAGAGAACAGACAAGCCTACATCTAGGAAGATCTGCTGTGAGACGACAAAAATATCAAAGCCGATTGGGTAATTTAACACCTATTAGCAAATCATTTAGATTCAGAGGAATAAATTGGAGGTTATTTGGATAGGCTGGAGGCACGGTGAATGGTAGGTAATAAACATGAAAAGATAATTTTGGGAAAAGGGTCAAGTCAGGACTCTCGTACTGATACACGCGTTTAAGGCTTTGTTAACTTGTTTAACGAGGAAACTGGGGAGGATGTTACAACTGGATCAAAGGAGGATCCAAAGAATGGATCAGGAATACTGAAACACAGGCAAAACTGGGGTTTTATGTGGCAAAGGGGAACAAGGTTGTTGCTTAACGCATAGAACTCATTCGCTAAAACAAGAATATATCACATTGTTATCAGTTACGACAATTTACAAAGTTCTAGAGAGCCCAAACAATGCATGACGTTTCCTTGAAAGACAACCTTTTCCCTACTTTCTTACCCCCGCCGTATGCTCACACTGCATTTTTCAGTGGCTAGATGCAGTGGGGTGACTTCCTGCATAGACCAACCATACACACCAGTGTCACGGTTCCGATCGACGTATTCCTCCAGGCACCTGAGACTAGATCGATGCAGCCATAGTCATACAGAGAATAAACACAGTCTGGGCGGGGAAGTAGCTAATTCATTGGCAAATGTTTCATGCGAGTGAAAAAGGATGATGGTGTATGTGATGGAATCTGAAGCATGCACGTATTTTAAAGATCTCTTGTAGCTACTTTGGCAATGGTCTGGACCGAAAGCAGAACTGTCTGGACCTGCAGATTGAATATCTGGACCTAAGGCACAGCTTTTGAAGTTCTGTGGGATGCTTTATTTCGGTGACAATTCCATGGTCTTTGGTTTTGTTTTGTCCTGAGGGGAGACATGCACAGGCTTGCGGGGAGGGGAGAGGTGACGGGGCTGCTTTGTGGTTTTCTGCGATTCTAAGTCGCTTGATACAGAATCCTAGAGAAACAATGCGATTATTTTAGTAAGAACATTCAGGGGAAAGTGTTTCTGAGATGTTTACTTCCTGAATCATCTGTGTTTTAGAAGGATTTGAGTCTGGTTGTCTGTTTTTGTTTAATGGAGTTCCAAAGAGGGTGACTGAGGAAGAAGGTGGGTTCCAGTGGGAAAAAAAAAAGCCGCCAGAAAGGGGTTGGCTTCGGTGCATAAAGCCATTGCTCCTGACAGGGGGACTGGAGACTCGGGATGAGAGGAAAGAGCGTTGTGACTGGGACTCAAGAGGCAGGAAGGAGCAGACGTTGGATCTGAAGGCAGGAAGCCAGACTTGGTTCTCGAAAGAAATAAGCTCAGGGCACGGAAGGAGCAGGTAACACTCACTGATGCTATCTTCATCATTTTGAAGAATGTTCCATGTGACCAGACTGACAGGTTTTCGGCCAGTCTTCGCTTTGAATTATGGGCATTCTGAATTTTCCATTCGGAGTTTTCTAGGACAGACACAGTGTTAAAGATGCTATTCTTCTGTTTTCAGACTAGCTACAAGCCTTGTCAGGATGTGGAGTTTGGAAAAAACTTAGTTGTTGAAGCAATAGAAGAAGTCGAGGACGTGGAGTCCTACACAGTAAAATGCTTTGAAGGGGAAAGGGAGGGGAGAATGTATTTTTTAAATAATTTTTATATTTTTATTTTTTTTAATTATAATTGACATACATCATATTAATTTCAGGTATACAGCACAGTGATTAGACATTTATATACACTTACGAAGTGATCACCCGATAAATCCAGTACCCATCTGATACCATATATAGTTATTAAATCTTACTGACTATATTCTCCATACTATACTCTATATCCCCATGACTATTTTGTAACTACCAGTTTGTACCTCTTAATCCCCTCCCCCTCTATCCTCCCCACCCTCCCATCTGACAACCATGAAAATGCTCTCTGTATCTCTGAGCTTGTTTCTGTTGTTTGTTTGTTTGTTTATCCTGTTATCTAGATTCCACATATGATATTTGTCTTTCTCTGTCTGACTTACTCCATTCAGCATAATACCTTCTGGGTCCATTCATGTTGCTGCAGATAGCAAGATTTCATTCCTTTTTATGGCTGAGTAATATTCCATTATATATATGTACCACCTCTTCTTTACCCATTCATCTATTGATGGACACCCAGGGGGGCCTCTATATCTTGGCTGTTGTAAATAGTCTGCAGTAAACATATAAATTCACATGTCTCTTCAAAGTAGTGTTTTAGGTTTCTTCATATAAATACCTAGAAGTGGGATAATTGGGTCCTTCTCTGTCTCTTGTTATAGCCTTTATTTTAAAGTCTATTTTGTTTGTTTCTGTTTTTATGAAACATCTTTTTTCGCCCCTTTACTTTCAATCTGTGTGTGTCTTTGATCTGTATCATATGTAAATGTTTTCTTATCCACTCAGCCACTCAATCTTTTGATTGGAGCATTTAATCCATTTATATTTAATGTAATTGTTTCGAGGTATGTGGTAATTGCCATTTTATTATTCATAGATAAATGTTGTGCTTGTTTATTTTTAAAGCTATACATGTTCATCTGGAAAAGAACTTGGGCCTGAAGCCAGTTGGAAAGATTTAAGGATGTGGTTAAACAGCAATAAAAGTGGAAAAAGTCAATTCGATAACTTGGTAATAATTAGAATAAAAGAGAAGAGGAGAAATTGAACTCTGATACCAAGAGACTAAAAACTTATATGAGGTTGCCGAAAAAGAAAATTATTCGAGGCAGATGGAAACAAACATGGCGAGAGGCCACTCCAGCCCAACTGATCAGAGCTGAAACACAAGTAAATCTTAAATTCTGTAGGAGATGAAGAAAAACCTATGAGCACCTTATAGTGAGGTCAGGTTAAATAAACTCGCAAGGGGATTATTCCGAAGAAGGCTACGGCACCCCACATGCCTTGAAAGCAACCGTAGTAATGGGTGGCCTTCTAGAAGTGGACCCAAATTAGAGATTGAGAGAAGCTGGAGGCTTAACGGTAGAATATTGAAGAGTCCCTCGTGGAACAGCCATGATTTTAATGAAAAAAATAATCATTATTCCAACTGCCAGCAAAAAGAGAAAGGAACATATCATTTCCAAAGTAATTTAGTTGGGTCACTTCCGATGCAGAGGCGTTGGTGGTCTTGGGGGCTCATTCAAGGTCACTCGGGCTGGCTGGTACTCTCAACAATGTACATAACCATTTACCTCCAAGGTCCATGTGACGTGCTGCACATGTGGGCAGATAGCACAACAGGAACAGAGGCAGGTGCTGTCTGACCAGCCGAGCAGGTGGAGCAGGGAGGCTGAATGCTGCTGGGGCCACCATAGCTTAGGAGTGAAATAGAGGCTAATGCCTACAGCTGGCCCCCCTCCATCCACTGTTGCTAGCTAGAGCTCTCCTGCACATCCCAACTCAGCAAGGCAAGCTCCGTGGTCGATTTAGCTGCTCTAAGTCTCTGCTGAAAGGAGCAGCTGATACACTCAGCCTCTCCTGTGACTTCCAGCACCTTCCCTGTAGATGCCAAGTCACGATAGCCCTTGCAGCTGACCTTTGGGGGAGAGCATTGTTTCTTTTTCTCTATTAACCTACTGTTCACACAATGTTCTGGGGAATCTTTTTCAAAATGATGATGGAGCATCTGAGTAATAGGTGAGAATCACTGCCACAGGAGCAACTGTTAAAAGGATTATCTGATTTGGAAAGCAAGAAAGGGGAAAGATAAACACCTTGCTTTCAGAAAGGTCAAATCGGAATGTCAATTCAATTCATGCCCTCAAGTTAAATGCAATGAAGGGAAGGTGAGCTGAGTTCTCTTTAGGGGGAGGATAATATTATGAAGTCAAAGTGGAAAGATAAATAGAAATTGCGGAAGATCAATCTGGTCCAGAATGATGCTTTGCCATCAGGGCTGTGAGCCTCTCAGACAAGTATTGTTTCATGATGGCAACAGGTGTGCTTCTCAAGGCCTGAAGTAAGTATTTAGCCTGTCTTTCCTCTGTAACTTCTAATCAATGACTGTGTCCCACTGTAAGACATTATGTACAGTGTGATCACTTGTAGATATTTAGGTATTGATAATCCAAACAAAATTTCAGAAAAAAAAAAAAAGCTTAACTCTGCAATGCACTCTGATATTTAATATCTTTCTGCAACATTATTTTAAAATCCTGTTTGCAACCCACTAATGTTTTTGACACCCACAACCTGAAAAACTGTACTCTAAAATCAACTGGAAACATAATAATAATGATAATAATAATAATCAAGTAAACTAAAACTGGAATTTGTTAGAAGAAAGATTGCTGAACTTAGAATTAGAGAAACTGAGTCCCAGTTCAGGCTCTGATATTGGTTAACTGTGAAAACTGGCACAAATCTTACTGCCTCTGGCCTTCAGCTGCCCCATCTATAAAATGACAATACCCTTCTGTGTTAACCTCACAAAATAGTCTAAGGAAATTTGAAACAATATTCCAAATGCAAAAGTTACGGGAAGAGATCGTATCAATAATTTGATTACCATATTCATAGTCATGATGACAAAGAAGGCCAGCATCTCCCCAGTGATAAGATAAACATGAAAGATGGAGCCAGTACTTCTAGGCATCATGAGACCATTAGCCACAAGCTTCTCCACTAGGATACAGGATGATTTGGGTGGTACCCAGGTTGTTTGACTGGAATCCTATCTCCCACGTTGACAGTACCTTTGTGCATAGCTGGCCAGAAGCCAAGAACAATGTCGCAATGAAAATGGTGCCAAAGAGCACCCATCAGAATAGAGGGAAGATATAAACTTGATGCCAACGAACCTGACCTTGAACCCAGCTTTAACCTTTCTTAGCTGAGCAGCCATGAGTTTTGAGGAGGCTCAGTTTCTATGTCTGAAAAATTGGGGACATTTTATATCTAATCATGTAATACTAAATGTAATAAATATATACTATAATTTACATAAGTATAATTACATATTATGTAAGATAAAATGTATACTTATACATAGTATATACATATAATTAGCGTTGCTCCGGGGATTAGGGACAATTATATAAAGCAACTAGCACAGTGCTTGGTGTGAGGCAGGAGCTAAGTCAAGAGCAGCTGGGAGGTGGTTATTTTACCCGTCTAAGTTGCAGGGTTTACGTACGGGGCAAAAATCACTGCCTTCAGAGGGTGAAGGGTCACCCCGGGTGGGAGGACTTCAGGTGCCTGCATGTCATGGTAACTAGAGGAGCCACCGTGGGATTTTGTTAAACTCAGGCCTGCACGGCCCCTGCGGGATGAGCAGTTTAGGTTGGATGGGACACAGTGAGTCACAAACAGGAAGTGGCGTGTGCCTGCGAGGGGTTAGCAGGTTGGGGCAGGGTGCGAGAGGCGTGTTCCAAACGTGGAATCAATCACCTGTGGGTTTTCCCACCTGTCCTGGCCTCTCCAGGGCCTCTAGAGGGCCAGAGAAGAATTCCAGATTTGCAGGTGTATGTGGAGCTTTGAAAAAGTTCCCTAGGTTTCCATCCACTTCCCCCACCACCCTGTTATGATCACAGGCTATGACATGGAGCCAAAGGGTCGCCTTGGGCCAAGCAGCCCAGTGGATGGAAAAGGGACAGAGTGGTCCTTGGGCCTCCTGGGTCAGAAGCACCCAGTGTCAATAAATACAGATTCCTGGGACTCCTGGACCTGCTGAATCCCACGTTATGGATAGAGCCCAGGAATCCATATTTTTACCAAGCTTCCAAGTGATTCTGATGTGCAAGTCAAGTTCATGCAGTCTGTGTTAACCGGCCAGGGCTGGAGAGGGTTATGCAATGAGGCAGGCTGGGGACCAGGTACCCTGGGATGGGGGAGGGGAAAGAACAACAGACATCAGTGTCCGAGGCCTCCCAGCAGGCAGTGACAGAGACTGTGGCCCTGCAGACAAAAGAATGGCCACCAGGAGAGACATAGCCTCTTAAAAGGCCTGGTCCCTCTTGCTGCCGTGGAACCAGGAAACTGCAGCTGCCCTATTCTTCTAGGTTAAAGGACTCCTGCTAAGGGTTGGTCAGATGCCTTTCTCATTTTCTCTGGCAGAAAAGCTAGCTTTGAAGCATACATTTGTTTCAGGGGGAGGGGACTGGAAAAAAAGAATGAGGAAAGAAAGCCCATCATCCTAGGGCACAGGGATGAGCCCCCCAGGTGTTTCTTTGTTGTTTTCAGCTAAAGGTAGACACCCTCCCTCATTTCTCCTCATGAAGCTAAAATCACTGTTGAGTCCTCCAGCATGAAGAGAGCCAACAAAAGAGAAGTGACATGTGTCTGAGCAGCAGTTCCATGCCCAACAGGGCACCACGTCCTTTCCAGGTGTCGAGGCACTCACAGAAGGCCCACACGTGCAGTTAGCACTGTGACCCCATTCTACAGGTGAGCAGCTGAACTGCAAGGCGCTTGTGGAGTTGAGGACATCCCTGGCCTTGACTGGATGCACCCAAGAAGTGCATTCAGGAGACCCAGACAGAGCTTTACGGGTTCTCCGTGGTGAGGTTTGACTTTCATCTCCTCCCTTCCACAAGACGACCTCCAGTGTGACAGGGTCGGCTTCCAGACACTAGGAATGGAGCAGTGATCCACACAGACAGGAAGCCCTGCCTGATCGGCCAGAATTGAATAAAAAGCACAGAGTACCAAAGCGGAGTAGTGGACAAGACTTTGTTGGGGGTCTGCGGGCGAGGTTCACTGGTCCCGGGGTTAGGGGACAGAGAAGTCGCGCGTGCAGGGGGTAAGGGAGTTGTTTTTAAAGGCTCTTTTGGTCCCGGATGTGCTGGGCGTGGTGTTCCATTGTTCTGTTCAGTGGTTAGGGTCTTTCCACGCCCAGAAGGTCCCTGGTGCAATGTGAGGTCTCGATTGCATCAGCCGTCAGTCATCTTAGGTATTAAGCCGCCTCATTGTTAGCAACTTAATGGCATCTGCAGGCAACTGAACACTGCCCTCCTGCTCACACTCACGTGAGGCACATGCTGTCTTCTTCTGTGTGACCTTTCCAACGAAATTCAGTTGAGCAACAGCATTAACACAGTAAAGAGATAAAGAGATTGGTTATCAAGGGGACTTTTAGCATCCCAAGGAGCATGGGCATAGTCCCAGGAATCTGAGAGGCATGGAGAAGATGATGATTTGAAGTTAGTGAACCATCTGTGGTCAACATAGATAGGGAGAACATTCTAGATGTAAAGGCCCAGATGCCTCCCAATAGGACTCCCCTTTGAAAGATGGCCAAGTTTCAGATGACCTGCCCAGGACAGCTTTTTCTACACAAATATCAGTCACAAAGAAAGAAGGCTCCAGCCAACTCCAACAGGGACTCAGGAAAAGTCCGTTCATCCCATGCATTCTAGGCTGAGGAAGGGCAGGCAACTCCAACACGCATTGGCAAAATTTTCACATTGTCAACATTGCTCTCGATTGCTGGCATCCAGTTCCAAATTCTGATTTCCATGGTCTCTGTATTGCTCCATCAAGGGTTTTACTAACAAACAAAACTTTGTTTACTTTATTTACCATAAGAGAGGAACTGACACCCTTTGGGGTCAAGGAGTGCCAGTGGCAGCTACAGTGTGAGCAGATCGGCTCTCTGCACCTCCCTAGCCCCAAGCAAAACTCCTCCCTCTGGATACCTGGAATTCCACCCAGAGGACTTGCTCTTCTGGAGTGAGTATCGTCTTCCTTCTCTCTGGCCCAGTTTCAAACTATAATTGCCCCTGGAAGCTCTACGTATTAAGCCATAGGCTTTAGTATGACTGTGTTCACAAAAACACTTTCTTCCCTCACTGTGGGAGAGATTGTCATTAGTTTAATACCAGCAGCCAAGGACAAAGGGCCACCAGAAAGAGACTGAAGGGAGCACTGAGAAGACCCTGGCGGGAGACAGGGGGAGCTGACTTCAAATGAACCATGTGGTTTGAAGCCAGTTGTTGGACATCTTGGATTTCATATATAACTCACCTGAGACTATAGGGAAATTATAGATACACAGCTATTAGGAAGATGTAATGAGATAATATGCAGAAAAGCATCATAGTCACAGCTGGTTAGTTTTTTTCCTGTAAATTATCTCAGAGAGCTTAACTATATTATCCAAGAGCACCAAAAATGTGTGATTCAAAATACAAAAGAGAGTGAATTTATCTGTGTGCATTGTAGAGATGTTTTCAAAAATTGCTCCCCTAAAAAGAGGGCTTCTGCTCTGTTTTATGGCTTTGTTGTCCTGGGCAGTGACAAATGAGATCCTCCACTGAGTTTTTGCATCTGAAGCCATTTTACTTCTGGGTTAGGAAAAAAAGCATGAACTATTAATTAGCTACCTGCCTCATTGAGTGTGAAACGAGAGACTTAAGGCAGAAATGGGCCTGCCTAGTTGTAAAAAAAGTGAAATAACAGCCTAAAAAATGATATCTCCTATTTCCCACTAAGAGTTAGCACTAGTCTGGAAAAGGGAGGGACACGGCAAAGATGCCAAATCTGATCTTTATCCAGTTTCATTTTTTTTAACTTCTGAATCCTCAGAAGGTTGAAGACACCTAACGAAAACATCTTGTTACGTGTCAAGCATAATACTAGGCAAGCGACAACCGAAGGAAAAGATACATGTGCCATTCGGTGTGGTAAAGACTTAGAGTCACAAAGCAGGAAAGCCTGGGCGAATGGTAGCAGGCTTGATCTGCTATTCAGTCGATGTTCTCATGGCTGTGACCTCCTGGAAGTACCTTGCCTACCACAGGTACACCGAAAATTCACCAGCCAACGTTTCACTTCCTTTCAAACATTCACTGGCCCGCTGTTGGACACTTATTAGTAGCTGGCTACTCATCACCACTTTGTGATGGGCGTCACTACCCCAAGCAATAACAAATAAGAGGTTCGTTGACGACGGAGTGTTTGACTGGCTCACCTACGGAATATTTGAGAACAGTTGTTCATCATTTCCTTTTCATTTCAGCTGCAAGTGGATGAAACTTGCATAAAACATGTAGAAATAACCAGTTTCTCATTATACGTACGATGACAAAAAGAGTGGACTTCCGTTAACTGTGGTTTCGTTTCATTCCCATCAGCCATGGAGTGTTTCCCAGCTTCGCCAAGCCGTTCCTGGCTTTATCCCACCGTCATCCTCTGCTTGTTTGGGTTTTTCTCCATGATGAGACCCTCAGAACCCTTCCTTATCCCGTATTTATCTGGACCAGATAAAAACCTAACCAGCACAGAGGTGAGTTCATATCCAGACAAGCCTTCATGTGGTTTAATTTTACGGGACTTGAACGAAGACACAGCCAGGGCCTTATTGAACTTGAAATAGGACTAACACGCAGACCTCAACGAACTTCCTTTTTGTCGTTTTTGTTATTTAATAGACTAGTTGAACCACGCTTTCCTCCTCACAGTTACAGAAATGGGAAACCAAAATATGTGCAATAAATATTTCCGCTTTTATGGAGCCCTAACATTGGTAGCGTGGGAACGTTACAGCATGAGAACTTTACAGATTCCCATTGATTCTATACTAATCCTAAAATAAATCGCTGCCAGGCGCTGAATCTAGTCCTAATAAACTTTCAGGCTGATGACGTGTAAGCAGACTCTGATAAAGAAGTGTCCCATTTCTTTAGGACACTTACCCAGTTTTGAAAGACTGTCTACCAGCATGTGAGACATTAACAGCCTGATCTCCCAGCTTTGTTTTCCTCAGAAGGCCAAATTTTCTTACTTAAAAGATCAGCCTCTCTTTTTTTTTTTTTTTTTTTTTTTTTTTTTATAACAAGCAGGACAAGAAAATGCACTGACCCAGGTGGGCTGTGAAAACACTGCAGAGGGTGTAGCTCCACTGGGGAAAAGCTAATGGATGCTGTTTGCTTTTTTGGTGATGAGGTAACAAGGACTAAAAGGCGAGCTTGTGCTGTGAGGTAAAATCATTGAGCGACAACTCCGTTTCAGAGTTTCCCAGATGGAGGCATGCCACGATTTAGGCAAAATGAACGACAGATACAGAACCTGAATCAGCCAGTGAACCCACGGGGGTCTGCTTCTGCAAAACCCTACATCCTCGAAAGCACAGCTAAGTCACACTAGCCTTTCACATCACTGACCTTTCCCTCACCACTGACATTTGAACCCACGGAGATTACTGTAGAAAGCAGAGGGGACAGAGCAAAGGCTGGTGTGACCGAGCTGCATTCTGTCCTTTCTTTCTCCCAACGGAGACAGAGGGCCCATGTATTTCTGACTAAATCCGTGATGTAACTCACGTAACACTGAGGCCAGAATTCAGTAAGCAGAGACAAATCAGTAGACTTGGAGGAAAAAAAGGGTTCAGGAGCTCAGTAAATTAGCCCAGGAAGGAAATCAAATTTATTACTTTTCCCAGTCCACAACCCTGCAAGGTTTCTTAGTCTTTGCTTCCTTTGTGTCTATGTTTACCCAGACTTTGGGAGGGCTGACATTTTTGACATAGTGATGGGTCAAATAAAGATAAAGCATTTCAGATTCTTTTAGCATTGTAGCCACTGATGTTAATCTTTGAGCAAGAAGGAAATGGTACTTTTTAAGAGCCTGAGAAACCCAGAAGTGTCTGTTGAGCAATTTTTAACTAATTTACTCAAATATACAAACTCTCTAAACTTAATATAGTTCAGATGACACATAGATACTTCTATTGAGACGCATGTAAGTATAAAATTTTTCTTGCTGGGTGTTGGGGGGGGCATCTTTTTTTCTAGTGGCATTCTTGAAAATCAATTTTCTATTGTGCTTTTTCATAATATGAAAAATATCCTATCCAATTGGATGCGAAATTTGATATCCAGCAAGTCACATGACCCGTAGTGACGTACCCATCTGAGAAAGGTACTCTTTTTGTTTCCTAATGCTTTCACGGTCCAACGATTCCTTTTTTAACTTCACAGATGACCAATGAGATCTTTCCGGTGTGGACATACTCTTACCTGGTGCTGCTGCTCCCTGTCTTTATCCTCACCGATTACGTCCGCTACAAGCCAGTTCTCATCCTACAAGGGGTCAGCTTCATCGTTACCTGGCTGCTGCTCCTGTTTGGCCAAGGAGTGAGAGCCATGCAGGTCGTAGAATTCTTCTATGGGATAGTCACCGCCACCGAGGTGGCCTACTACGCCTACATCTACAGCGTGGTCAGTCCCGAGCACTATCAGCAAGTGAGCGGCTACTGCAGGGGCATCACGCTGGTGGCCTACACGATGGCCTCCGTGCTGGCCCAGCTCTTGGTGTCCCTGGCCAAAATACCATACTTTTATCTCAATGTCCTATCCCTGGTCTCTGTCTCCATGGCCTTCCTTTTCTCACTTTTTCTACCGATGCCCAAGAAAAGCATGTTTTTTCACGCGAAACCCAGCAAAGAGGTACAGAAGCCATCAAGCGTGGATGTAGTGGTAGAGGAACCTCATGAGGGTGGAGCATTGGGCTGTGACGAGGGGAAGCCCACTTCGAAGACACTCGCCACTTCGGGGAAGCTGGGTGACAGCCCATTGAGTGGCCCGAAGCCAGAAAATGTGGCTTTGAGAGTTTTCAGGCAGTGGTTCCAAGACTTGAAAGAGTGCTACTCCTCAAAGCATCTTTTTTACTGGTCCCTGTGGTGGGCTCTTTCCACAGCAGGTTACAACCAGGTTTTGAACTATGTTCAAGTCCTGTGGGAATACAAGGCACCATCCCAAAGTTCTTTTGTCTATAACGGGGCAGTAGAAGCTATCGCAACCTTTGGAGGTAAGCAAACATTGGTTGATCTTTCTTTGATGGGCTACCCCCATTACATTCTTTTTTTCCTAGTTGCTATGATAGTAAATTAGGTCTGTTCGGAGGGCATACTAATCTTTTTTAGAAATGAAAGGCAGTGGGAAAGGAAAATAGGAAAATGACACTTCTATGTAGTATGTTAGTTACAACGACTTAGGAGCTCAGAATTGAGCACCAATTAAATTCATGCCAAATTCCTAAGATTCCATTTCGTCATGAGGAAAGAGTTATAATGCCCCATTTTCCCAAGATTGTTTTTACTGTCAAAAGGCAAATATTTTTTTAAATGAATTGAACTATTGAGGCTTCTAAATTATCATCGGAAGAGCTTTTGTTAAAAAGAATTTGATTTAGCCAGCACCCGCCTTGAGCCATTCAAAATGGCTACACATTAAAAAATGTTCAAAAGTCGCTTTCTTATGAGATTTAAATGAGTGGAAGACACACACGAGTCGGGAATGTGATATCAGAGAGAGATCGGCCTTTGCAGTCCACTCTACGATAAATATTTATATCCTGGTAAGTGGAAACTTAAATGTTGAATGAGACTTTGAAGCTATTCTCTAGGAAGCAGGAGATTCCACACCCTCATTTACAAAAGTTTCGGAAACCTCGGGTGGTGTCTGTTTATCCTTCTCTTCCCCTTGGGAGACTTCAGTTTAACTCTTGGAAGCCGCATCTGTGCTGAAATGGGCTCACTGAAATTATTTCTCCAACATTCCAAATTCTAGAGGGGAAAATGGTGTTACTGCCTTTTCAGTCATAGTTCTTTCTTAGATCGCTGGGAGAAATGTTAAACAAATAGTTTTCATTTTGATCAAGAGACTCGTAATTACTAACCCTAATTAATTACGGTCAATTAGTCAATCTCTTCAACTCTGTAAATCAACATAGATCCGTTTACCTAAACCCTCATGTAAATTAGGCCAGATCTTGATGATATTAAGGCGCAGACTAGAGTTGAAATGGAGATTCGTAAAGGTTAATAATAATAATGACTAGAATTTACCACCCAGAGCCACGCATAGGCCGCCCATCATTGGAAAACACTACAAAAAACAATACAGAAAGGCAAATACAGACGGGCACACATATTCCTAGAGCAATTGTTTCATCCCTTTTTTTATCTCCTTTTTTTCTTAGTGTGTTGAATTAAATGACTGGGTTTCTGTCTCATTTCTCCCCACTCTGCATGGTTAGGAACCTGTCTGGCTCCGTCTGCCTAGTATGGTGCTTGGCATGTAGTTGATGCTAATTAAAACAGCGACAACTGAAAAAAAAATAGTGACAACTAAATGATTGAAAGAATAGGAAGCAAAGAGAGAAGCCAAAGGAAACCATGGTTGAGAAAAGAACGAATTGACATTTAGATGGATCTCACTATTTTCTCTAAGTCTGAAAGCACTGTATTCATCTTTTAGAATTCCCTGAGATCTGAATTTTCAGAGAAACATGTCATTATTTCCCATGTGCGAAGTCACGATGTTTGATCTCCCTTAATGCTTCTGTCAGGGGCTGTGGCTGCCTTTGCAGTGGGTTATGTGAAAGTCAACTGGGACCTTCTGGGAGAGATGGCTCTGACGATCTTCTCAGTGGTCAACGCAGGCTCCCTTTTGCTCATGCACTACACGGCCGACATCTGGATGTGCTATGCTGGCTATTTGATATTCAAGTCTGGCTATATGCTTCTTATAACCATAGCGGTGTAAGTATTACCAACAACAGTTCCTTTCCACGCCTGAAACTAAACCATGGTCTCTTCTCTGTAGACTTATCACAGTACCTTTGAGAACTTCAGAAGGATTTTTTTAATTGATTGCAATATTAAATGTTAACCTATTAAATTAGACACAATTAAGCCATCTTTTTATTTAACTGTTTGGATAGTCATCAAGGGAAGAAAGTTCTGTAAGTTCATAAACCAAGATCAATGACACCTTGTGAGATTCTGATTTTTAATTTCAAGCGATTTGCTGTAACAAGGTGTGGTCCAATCTGATTTTGAATAATGAGGTTTAGACTTCATCCCTGATTTCACTTGGTTGCTTATGTAATTTCAGGGATATACTCATGTGTGAAAACAAAATAGTCCCAGCAGGTAATAAAAAGTTAGATGCTGAAAAAAGTAGATGCAAAAATCATGAGAAATAAATTCTGGAAATCATTCTTTAAAAAAAATTACATTTGGTTTTGTATCTAAGTGCAAAGAAAGCTTTCGTATTAATCCCAAAAGATAAGAAACATTTGAATTTAAAATCACATGAAAAAGATAGAGATAAACGCTCTATTGAGTTTTGTTTGTAATTTGGGGAAAATGTTTAATAAGCAATTGATAATTGCAACATAAACAGAAATATAAACACTCTTGGAAAAGATCATGAAACAAAGGAAAGAGCTGGAACTTGTTTGCCAGTTTAATTTTTTCACCGAAATGTGTCAGTTTAATGAATCAAACTCAGGTGCTTGAATTTCTTTTTTTAATATGAGCATTTTGTTAAGGTAGGATTACATTATTTCTTTTTATCATAAGACTATTTAGAATCCAAAGGCCTTTTGCCTGTATTGCAAGGAATAACATACATTTTCCAGTCTTTTATAAGCATTTTTAACATTTCAAAATCTATATAATTATTAAAAATTAATTACAGATTCACTCAGTTGTACCACCAGTCACAGTCTGGCTCTTCCAAAGAATAATAATTCACCCAGCAACTTTTGAAGCTGTCAATACAGACAATTGACAATAAAATTAACAACTCTCCAAGAAATTTCTCAGATTGGGTGTTACTTGCATTTTTATAAAAAGTTACTGTAAAACAGTGTCTAAAAATCATATAGCACCCAAGATTTTCAAGTTAGGAGAATTTAGAACATTTAGGTTAAATTTCTGGAAGTATTAAATTAGGAGGAATTTTGCCATATTAACTATTTTAATTATGCCTTTAACTGATTTTCAACCCACGCCCCCCACCTTTCTTTTTTGCTCTGCCTATTTGTCTATACTGAAGGAGATTTAGATAAAAAGTGCTGATAACAAGATACTACCATTTCTTTTCTTTTTAATTTTTTTAATTTTTCAATTACAGTTGACATAGAACATTATATTAGTTTCAGAGGTGCAACATAGTGATTAGACATTTGTATAACTTACAAAGTGATCACCTCATGAGTCTAGAGCCCACCTGACACCATACATAGTTGTTACCATATTACTAGCTATATTCCCTACGCTGTACTTTACGGCCCCGTGACTATTTTTATAACTGGCAATTTGTACATCTGAATTCCTTCCCTTTTTTCACCCATTTTCCCAGTCCCCTTCCCTTTTGGCAGATTGCTTTCTCTTTTGTTTCTGTCTTTGAAAGAGAAGAATCCCATGTACGTTGTTGTTAAAAACGTGTCCGATGTTTAACGATAGATTTCAGATAGCAGTCAATCTGAGCATGGAACGATATGCCCTGGTGTTTGGCATCAACACCTTCATTGCCCTGGTGATTCAGACCCTCATAACCATCATCGTGGTGGATCAGAGAGGGCTGAACCTGCCCATCAGTGTTCAGGTAAGCTGCTACACTTCTGTTTATAGTGGGCGGGGCTATAGAATAATAAAATAATCTCCAGGGCATTTTTCAACCTTGCCACTGGCAATGTTTAAATTTCCTGAAGTCCTTAGCTGGGTGAATTTTAAAATAAGCAATTCTTTATTTATTCATAGTATAACACACCAAGTAGTTTCAAGCAGTAATCATGATAGGCCAGCATTGACCTGTAGCTCCTAAAACGTCAGACAGCACTTGTCATTGTTCACTCTTATGTTTCTCCTCTTCCTCCCACTGTCCACTGCCAAGGTTTTCTGAGGTTCAGCTTGGGACGGGGACATGGATGCAGAGCTCTTGTCCCTTTTTCTCCACTCTACTGGGGGCCTTCAAATTAGCCCAACATTACATTTTACATATGGATCTGAAGAAAAAAAGCAGTGGAGGATATAAGGCAGAGAAGAAGTAACCTCAATATCTCAAATTCATTCTTAGAGACATTACATTTAGCATCACACTATCCTCCAAATATAGGCACATGGATCAGTGGGCTTTGGTATTTTTTCACTATTGGCGATGTTAGCTAGGATCTGAACCCAAGGCTCCAGAACCCTCGCTCTTAGTTACTGCATGATTTACACTTTTGTACCTGGTTCTTCTAAGATGGGAAAAGAAAATACAGTGCAAATCTAAATGCCCCATAGTAAGTGCCTGGGTCTCAGGTACCCCATAATCCCAGCAAATCCAACAGCATCACTATGTATTATCAGTGACCTAGATGGTCAGATTTGTGGGTGTCTAATGAATTCTATTTGTTTTCCTACAGTTTTTAGTGTATGGGAGTTATTTTGCCGCCATTGCTGGAATTTTCCTTATGAGAAGCATATACATTATCTTCTCAGCCAAATGCCGATAGGAAATGTAGAACTCTGCTATACACCAGAATCCATATGCGCCACCCACAGAGGGACCAAGGAATGTCAGCAAGGGACCAAACCTCTAATCTTCTTTTCTGTCAACCATGAAAGCCTGTGCTGGTCACAGAGTCACTGAGTGCCACAAATTGACACCCCTTCACAAGTATGGATTCCAATGAATCTGTTGAAAACCACAACAAACTCTGAACTTTAGACCAGATATCTATCTATATGCCCAGCTGAGCTGGACGCTATCGATAGGACTCATCATCTCAATTTTAAACAACCCATCTTGGGAATCTCAGTGAACAGCAATGACTAGGAAATTCTGGGTTTGATTCCCTGCAAGGACATACAAGTGGCATAGACACAAACCAGCCATCCTGGAGTTGATGTTCCCCATTTGTGAGCAGAAATACTAACTGGACTGACTCCGTGGCTTGGCTTAGATCTGGATTTCTCTCTTACCAAAACAGGCAATGCATGGGAAATTTTTTTGTCCCATGAGCCTTTTCCCTTCTTTTTCCGTTAAGTATATGTCTGCGTCATTTGTGGTTTTCTGAGAGAATGACAAGGTTTGGTCCCGTTTCTAAGGACTCCACTTCAAACCTGAAAACAACATTATTCACAATGTTTGATAATGATCCTTTTTCATTTCGTGCTCTGCTGAGCTTCGTTGTTGAAACCCTACCTTAGGAAGCGCTCCAGACACTCCCGTGTGTCCACAGAACGATATTCTTGTCGATTCCTAGTGGCCTTAGAAGAGGCAATGAGCTTTCTCCCTCCCCGGGGTAGATATTTTAATGCTGTATCATGTGAGATGTCTGTCTAAAACGTAAAACTTAGGCGGAAATTTCCAGGGGTTTCTATACGTATCTATAAATAAGAAAACACTTAGCAAAGATTGTGCTAAATAAAATAATAGGTGCAGAAACAGTAAAGAGCCTTTCTAATTTTTTGATGACGTGTTGAAAATCGTCTGAGCTTGTCTGTCCTTTGAAAGTTCAATGGAGGGACACATGGAGCAGTCTCATTGGAAATAAAGGATGCTGATTCAAGATTTGCATTTCTTCAGGAGGGGAGGGGGCGGGGGACTGGAAGCTGCAGGCGCGTGGCAGCCACACGCACACCGCCGGGATGGCCAGGGACCCAAGGCAGGACAACCATGCGCCTCCCACGCCACTGCCTCCCCCCTTAACACATCTGGAACCAACATCTAAACTGAGCTAGCAGCCCCCGCCCCCTCCCGCTGCCCCCGCCCTGCTTAGCACTCTGAACAGAGGAACATGGGCCGGGTCCAGCCCCCAGTGCCCTCATCCTGATCCTCATGGGTTGCCCCATCCAACGAGACTGCTGGAAACCACCGCAGGTCAGATGGGTGTGCAAAAGGCCCGGGTGTGGCCTGGGGCAAGCAGCTACTGGAGGACCTGGACTGTTTCTCTCACACGTAGTTGTCCCAGCGATGGGAAAGACAGGTATATGTGATGCATTGATTTACCTGCTATATTTCTGATGCCTTCAGTGAATTAATTCAGGTGTTTTACACAAGGACAGATTTACCTAGTATTATTGCTCCTGTGTTTTGGATCTCTGCTTACTCTTCAAGAGGCATGTGTGGGCGGACAGTCAGTGACCCCACGGTCCCCAGGGCCAAGGGGCAGCCCTCTGGCTCAGGAGCCCTGCGCATTCTCCTTCTAATTCTTCCTTGGTGGAATGAATTTGATGGGTGGTTTGTGATCGCCATCTGCGCTCGATGGTGGCGTCCTGTCATTACACAGGTTGTTCTCATTAAAAAACAAATTATTTAAAAAAAATTTGTGTTTCAAACATACTTTGTTTTAAATCTGAAAATTTAATCACTAGACTGAAAAAAAAAATCAGCCCCAAAGCCAACACTACTTAGTGGAGAAAACTAATGACATTCCTAATTACATCAAAAGCAAAGGAAGGATGATCACTATTATCCTTATTATTTAACTTACTATACTAGAGGTATCAGCCAACACAATCAGACAAGCAAAAAAATGAGAAGTCAAACACTGAAAAGGAGGCAAAACTATTACTATTCCAGAACCTACAAATATACACCGAGGAGACGCAGCTGAAAATGGCGACAGGACTGTCAAAAGTAAGTATACAGAAAGGAAGAGTTTTTATGATACAAAAATCATTTAGTGAAAGACCCCACTTATGATAGGAAAAAAATAATGCAAAACTAATTATATTTAATTTATTCAATAATATAATAAATGTGTAAGACATATATGAATATGTCTGAAAATACTTTTGACGATGACAAAATTAACACCAAAACATATGGAAAAGCCTACTTTGTTCTTGGTTAGAAATAAAAAAAATACATAAAGATGTCAGGCTTCTTAAATAAATGTATAAGTTAAATCTTATCCCAGAGGAAAAAAATAGAATATGATTTTTTTTTTTTAGATAGTAAGGACGATTTCAAATTTTATTTGGAAAACTAACAAAGAACAATTTTTTTTTTAAAATGCTTTTTAAAGGAGAAAATGGACATTCAGAGAAAGGGAAATACAGAAACAACTGCTCCCTCCTCCAACTCTGTTCCTTCTACTTTGCACAAAATGAGAATCCTAGCTGTCACTGTCTTTTCTGTTTCCTTCATGACCGTCATTTCCTTTTCCGGTCTTTCAAAGCAATTATAAGTATCAGTGACCTAATCTGAGAACACACGTGGGCTTCGAGGCCATGATATGAAACCCACAGCGCCGCCTGGCAGATGCCCGGCCGGTGAGCTACACCTGTGCATGCAGACAGACATGGTGGCCTGGAGCCAGCTGCAGACGTCTTGAAGAAAATGGATCAAGAACAGTTTTTTAAGTGTCGTAATAACTGCAGTAAAGGGAGGCAGATGTCTGAACTGTAATTTCAAGAGACTAAATCACTTTGGAGAACCTTGGAGAGACGGTGATCAAAGAAAATGATAGGAGGAAAGCAATACAAACAACCCTGGTGATAAGAATTGAAGTGAAATGTCATCGAGGAGCCAGGCAAGGGTGTGGACTCTTAAAAATGTGACCCCAGTAGATGTTCCAGGAAGAACATAGATAGTGACTTTGGAAAAGACCCATGGCGTAAGACGCAAAAGTGAGTTTCCTTAAACCGCGGTAATGGAACTTTGACCTGGTCCTTCCCATCTGCTGAAGGTGGTGGGTGACATGTCATGGCATGACTCATTGCTTGGCCATGATTGGTGGCACGTGTTGTCCTCTCTGCCCTAGAGACAGGCATTTCGAGATGATGGCTGACTGTGGCTGTCCTGCTGGAGCAGAGGACGGAGCTCCACGTTCGCCTGGCTAGTTGCACTGTTTGCTGGCCAGCGCTCCCTCTGCACCGAGTCTCCTCTCCTCTTGCTTTTGAGACCACAAGGGTAAGGCCAGACCAGCTTGGCTCACCTGCTGGGAGAAGCAGGCGATGAAAGACATCCTTCTGGTTTTTGCTTCAGACATTGATTTCACCAAATATTATCATAACAGGGGAAAATAAAGCATGAAAAAGTATTTATTCCAGAGGAAAGAAACATTTGTGTGTGTGTGTGTGTGTGTGTGTGTGTGTGTGTGTGTGTTTCATATCAGAACAGAGAGGACACAAGCAAAATAATAATTCACATGGAATTCTCCTTTCTATTCCTCATGGGTCTGTGAAGCTGTAGATCCTTCACATGAGTCAAGCAATAATTAAAATGTCACTGACTTTTATAATTTGCCTCTGGTTGGGGAGGGGCAGCGACGTTTGCTCAAAACGTGATGCTATTTGTTGTAATGACAAAGGCAAAGCATTTTGAAGTGGCAGGCTGGGACAGGGGGTCCTGGAGGAAGGGGAAAGAAGGGGCTTTCCCAGGCCTCTCAGGAGGGCTGCCTCTCAGGGCCGTTGCTCCTCCCCTTCCTTCTGAACTGTCAGTTCAGGCACCTTGACAGATGGGAATCAAGTGTCTATCACTAAAAGCCTGACAACCGGTAGATGTCACTAGCAGTAAATAAATAGTACAGAATCACGTTGGCCTAAGGAACAGCTTTTGGGGGTGTAGACGCTTCGGAGAGTTTCTGTAAATGTCCATGGAACGAATTGCAAGAATGAATGCTCTATTTATGATCAGTTCGGGTAATATGTGACCATTTAAGGACACTCATCATTTCTGATGGCAATCTGCAGGCATACACCAGGCAGATTCAACCTTCGGGGGTAGCCAGCAAGGACAAAGCAAGTAAATAAGACCATAGAACAACTTGTTCTATGACGGAATGACGGAAGGGACAGAGAGTATCACGTCTCAGCCCAGCAGATATGAGAAGAAGAATCCAGGATTTACATGTGTCCAGAACTGGATTCTAAACCATATGACCCAGGACAGGCCACACTGTCTCTTCCTGAATGTCTGCTTTCTCATCCACCAGATGGAGACAATATCTACTTTGCAAACTTTTTAAAGAATCAGAACAGAAACAAGGCATGGAAATCACGTGATATAGGTGTCTTCCCAAGGAGGAATTTGGTTAAAAATAGCGGCTACCAGCAGTGGGTATTTTAACATGCTAATTGATGCTATGTGTTAGGAAGAACTGATTTAATTTTGGTGGAGAATTGCATGCTTGGAGTGTATGCGAACTGAACACTCAGGGTGTCAGGAAATGCAGGTAGACACAGGGGCAACCAGAAATGGGCGAGGTTGCTAGAGGTCATATTTATAGGTGGTTATTAAAATTAAAAAGGTATTAGAAGAAGAGGTATTTTATTACCCACTTTCAGGGCATACAGAGGTAATAAAAATCTCTTGGAGGCTGAAAATTTTCAGATATGTGTGTGCGTATTTCCTTTAACGATCCCACTTTGTATAGTATGCAGACCTGTCACTCAAGTGGTCCCTTTTTGGAAAAGCAACCTGGGCAGGAGTGCCAGAGTGGTCCCCAGCTTGGGGGTAGAGGGTTAGGAAGGGCACAGAAGGATGGGAGAAAGTCCTAAGTAATAAGTTTCACCTCTTCCCTTCGTGAATGGCCACTGTGGCGTGTACCTCGGGGAGTTGACCTGAGTCAGGGGAGAGGATGAAATGCAGTTCTCCGTCCGCTGTATCTAACCGTGACCACTCCATCAGTAACACCAGTGCTCCTTAAACGTGCAGATTCTTGGGCTTCAGACCTGAGAGCGTCAATCAGAAGGTATAGAGATGAGGCCAGGACATTTGTATTTTTTCAATGTTTCTTAAGTGACCATGATGCTAAAAGCTTTTCATTATAGTCTTGGTTAATAGCCTGCCTTAGAGAGGAGCAAAGGGGGAGGCAGGCATGTAAGTGAATCCACTGGGACAGATTCACATAAGTGAATCCACTGGGACAGTGACCCAAACATTGGAATAAAGGTGGAGCTAGTGGTACATTTAAGAGACAGGGTTTCAGGCCCAGAAGCCTCTCCAGCTGCTCTCAGAGCTGAAGTTGAAGGTCAAAGACAATAAGGATGCTTCTTACCAAGAAGTCTTCTGATGATTGTCGAGAAACTCTGGTCTTCCCTGTAAGTTCAGAATCTCTGCTCATCCTTCTAAGAAGAAAGGTCTCTGGCTCAGTTCTGAGTAAATGGCCTTCCTGTCATTTCCCCCTGGCAGAAGCACCTGCTTTGAACACAGTAGAAATGGGTAGAGGTCTGGAGAAATACAGCCTAAGGGAGCCCCTGAACCACCCCCACCCCCACAGGTCAGGGATGAGCCTTCACCACTTCCCCCAGAAAACATGATTCATTGTTTTCATCTGCCAAAACCAGGTCTGGACCACAGGATATCGATATACTTTCTGCTCATGAGGGCAGGTAAACAGTTGCTAGTTATAAAATGGAAAGAAGAAAAAGAGAAGGGAGAGAATAGGAACCAAAACGACAGTGAGCAGTAACAGATACTGTGCTCTCGGTCCTTTACATGCACAGAGCTGATTTAATCTTCATAGCATCTCTATGTATCCTGTATAATGATTTCTAGTCTATAAAATGAGACATTTGGGGCTCAGTAGATTTTTCTATTCGTTTAAAAAATATTTGGTAAGCCCATACGCTACCAGACTCTTTTCTAGGCACTGGGGATGTTACTTGTAAACAAGAGACTCCATCCTTGATGTCATGGAGTTTACAGCCTAATGGAGAGCTTAGTTATTAATTTAAATAGGCACAATAATGAACGTAAAATCGCCCGCTAAAAAACATGCCCTGTAAGAAGACTCGTCTATGAGAGACATGACCAAGGAGTCTGATCTCGACAAGGGAGTTAAGGAAAACATCTCTAGGGAAGCTGGGAGCTGCAGGAGGTACAGTAAGTAACCAGGGTAAAGGGTGAAGGGGACTGTGCGATCGGATGGAACAGCCTGTGCAAAGGTCCTGTGGCAGAAGGAAGACCATGTGCTTGAGGACCTGAAAGATGATCAGTGTGGCAAAAATCCAATGTGAGAGAAAAGAGTAAGGGGCTCAAGGTCACACTGTGGGTGGGGGCGGGGTTGAGAGGAACAAGGAGAAGAATGTACAAGGCCTTGGAGGCCATGGCAAGGAGATTGAAAACCTATTAGAGGATTTTTAAGCAAAAATTATAATTATTTTTGCATAGGAGAAAGATTATACTGGCTACAGAATCAGAAAGAGGGCCAGAGGACTTGTGGAAAAAAGTTAGTTAGCATTTATCCAGGCTAAAGATAATAGTGCTAGTAAGATATTAGAAGTAAAAATAGAGAGGAGAAGCTATCTGAGAACGATTGAAGGTACACTTGATAGAATGTGTGGACAAATTGAACATAATTACAGGAGAGGAAATTCCTAGATTTCTGGTGGCACCATCCATAATCTTGATAGAGAACAAGAAAAAGGGACTGTGCTTGTGGGAAGATCAGGGCTATGTTCGAATGCGTGGCATTTGAAATTCCCATAAGCCGTTCAAGTGTAGATGTCAAGTGGGCATTAGACCTACAGGTCAGTGATGACTGAGGACAAGAGATCAGGAGGTCAATGAATATCAGCAACTAGACCACTAGAAAGTGGCCTAGTTAAATGAGTTTCAAAGAAATTAACATTGTCATTTTCTCCCCGGGGGCTGAGAATAATTGTCTTGAGCATCTGTGAGAAGCAGGGAAAATCCCAACGACCACTTGTCAACGCCAGAGATCACAGCTAGAAAATGATGAAGCTGGTATTTGAACTTGAGGATCTGAAAAATCCTAGCAGCATATTGTCCTCTTTATTAGTTAGGAGGATTAACTTTCATCTCCCTGCCCCTCAAAATTATCTTCCTCCATGTTCTTGCCTGATCCTGGCACCTTTTCCTATCCAAAAAAATGTTAATTTTTAATTAAAAAATATAGCAGACACCAACATGGACATAAAAATCCTTTCTTTTATGGCATTTTTTTTATAGAAAGAAGAAGGAGATGAAAACCAATTAAGCATATTAATGTATAACCAGTGGTGACAAAGCAAGGTAAAGAAATAGAGGATGATGGGAGGAAGGCCATTTTGGACAGGGCAGTCTAAGAAGTCCTCTCTGAGAGGGGACATTAGAGCATAATATATATGCAGTGATGGGCATGGCCTGCAGGTTGCTGGAGGAAGAGTATCCAACCACAGGAGAGGAAGACCCAGGCCCCGAAAGGATGATTTGACTCACCTGGGTATTGTCAAAATAAATTTACAAGTACAGTTAATAACAAAGCTATACGGAAATGTACAATTTTTTACTTGAAAACTACAATTCACTTAGAAAGTCCTGTCATCTAAAAGGGTAGGACACCCCTTTATCCTTTCTATATTTCACAGAACATTAAATTTAAAAAAAATTAACATCTGGTCTTTTATGAGAACACCTAAGTTTTCAAATAACCACCATATGCGGTGTAGCCAACATTTATTACCTAGCTAAAGATATTTATGGGTAGCTATGAAAAGAAACTGGGAAATTTCATTCCATATGTAAATAAAGATTCATCTGTAGTTAATACTAGATACGTATAGATACATGGAAATCCAAGCTAGAGTAATTAAAGAAAAATTTTTAACATGAAATGTGGCACACATTTGGTCCAAATGGTCAGAAATTCAAATTAGGTGTCTCAGAATCTATACCAATTTCCTGGGTAACAAAATACCACCAAACTGGGATAAAACATCAAAAATTTATTGTCTCGCGGGTCTGAAGGTTAGCAGTACAAAACTAAGGTGTTAGTGGGACCATTCTCCCTCTGAAACCTATAGGGGTAGCTCTTCCTAAGCCTCCGTTAGCTTCCGTGAGCTGTTTCTTAGTGTTCCTTGGTTTGTAGATGCATTGCTCCAATCTCTGCCTTTTGCTGTGCATCTTCGTATCTGTGTCTCTTCTCCTTATAATAAGTATCTCACTTATATTGGATTCAAGGCCCACCCTGCTCCAGCGTGAGTTCATCTTAATTAATTTTATCTGTACCAAACTTATTTCCAAATAAGTCTCATTTTGAGGTCCTGAGAGTTAGGACTTTAACATATTTAGGGGGGAGGACATAATTCAACCCACAATACTCCACCTTCCAGCCCCAAAATTTGTCTTCCCACATGCAAAATATATTCATCCCATTTTCAACATTCCTAAATCTCTTAACTATTCCAGAATCAACTCTAAGTCCAAAACCCCCTCTAAATATTATTAATTCAAAGTCTCAGATTTGATCCCCTATATCAGTATGGGTGAGACCTTGGGTATGCTTCATCCTGGGGTAAAATTCCTTTCGATCTGTGAACCCGTGACACCAGAGGACAAGATGTGTGCTTACGAAATACAATGTTCAGGTGTGGGATAGACTTTCTAGTTTTAAAGGAGAGACATTTGAAGGGGAAAAGTAGGTAATAGGTCCTAAGCAAGTCTTAAAAACTAGCAGAGCGAGTTCCATTAGATTTCAAGGCCTGAGAATAATCATCTGTGGCTTGATGCTGTACTCTGGGCCTGACAGGATGGCGGCTGACCTCTCTTGACCCAAAAAGGTCCCATCAGCCCAAGTGTCTGCATTAATGGCTCTGCCCTCAGAGTCATTCTTTTTTCCATATCATGCTGTCTCTGTCCCTTTTAGTTCAGATGGTAGTGTTTCTGCTGGTATAAAATTCTCAAAAAACTTGTCAGTCTCCCATGTAATTCACAGAGGTCTCAACCATCAGACAAGAGGGTCTTCTCTGAAGCTTTCCTGGATATCCAGTCTCTATTCCTGGCTTCTGCTGAGATGGTTGATGAGCTCTATCAGCCACACACCCAATCTCTTTAGCAAATGATTGTCCAGCCACGCCCTTAGCCCTGTTTCTGAAGGACAGCCTGAGAATCTTCCAAATTACCAAGTGCTGTCTCCTTTGTACTTTGTAGTTCTTTCTTCTATTAATTGCTTATCTTTTACATTTTAAAAAGAGAAGCCAAGCTGTAGCTTCCATACTGCTTGGAAATCTCCAAGCAAAATATTCAAGTTCATTCCTTAACAGTTTGATTTTCCTCCCAACAAAAGAACATGATTCAACCCTGTTCTTTGCCATTTTATCACAAAGGCTGCCTTGCCTCCAGTGTCCAATGACAGGTTTGTTCCTTCTGGAACCTCACCAGAAGCACCTCTACCCTTTATATTTCTAGCTGCATTCTGTCCACGATGATTTAGGCATTCTTTAAGATATAGATGCTCTCTCTATAGCTCTCCTCTCTTCTTCTGATCCTTCACCAGAATTGCCTTTAATATCCATATTTCTACCAACAGTCTCTTCGAGGCATTTTCAGGTTCTTCTATCAACTATCTCAAAACTCTTTCAACCTCCACCCACTATCCAGTTCCAAAGCCACTTCCACGTATTTAGATCTTTGTCACAGCGGCATCCACTTCTCAGGTCCAAAACTGGCATCAACAATTCATTCATCCTCGTGATTTTCTGAGTGTAAGGAAACATGCCATTGAAACATGCCATTGAAACTAGCTCAGCATCCAAATAGCAAGATTGAAAGCAAGCTAAAAGAAAATCTGTCAATCACTATTAAAAATGATGAGGTGACCTGATCACTGCTAGCTAGAAAAGGCAGAGCAAGTTTCAGATGGAAAATGTTGGGGTGCAATGCTGGTTTAAGTAATCTGGATAAAAAAACTTTCAATAATCAGTAAGAGTACAGAGAGCATGTCCTTTCAATTCTTTGTAAACCATGCATGGTAAGTGTCCACTAATTTAAACTATTTAGAGAAGAACCTAAATGAATTAGTAAAACACCTGAATGGAGAGTATGTGTGTCGATAGCATGTATTTTGAGCAGGACATAACTAAACTAACTGTTCCCATAGTGGAAGATGGTAAAGATTTGATTAAAGTGCAAATAAGTAAGATTTATGATTTTTCTTATGTGAGTTCTTACTTGTATAGGGCTTGCAGACAATGCAATTCCTTAAAGAAATAGTTTTCCTTGCGACTTAAACTGTACATTAGATTTTTCAATCTCTCCTTATTCTCTTAAAATAAACTTGAAATTAATTACACGTTTTGTTCTGATTATCAACAATTCAAACTAGCTGGGTCTGACATTATGAGCTGTTATTTTATCAGCAATTCATCAGTTCTTATCATTATATGGGGCACTGAGAATAGACCAGATTCTCAAAGAAAAGCAACAGAAAGGCACTCATATCTTGCTAGGCACTGTCCTCAGCCCTCTTCCCTTTACTCTCAAACCCAAAAGTAGGTCATTTTTATCTTCTTTTAATCAGTGGGACTCAGAGAAGCTAAGAAATTTGAGTAAGGTCAGCTAAGTATGGTTAAGTACAAGAAGGAAAAAAAAAAAAAGCTGATGGCCCACCTCACAGTTATAGCTGGGAAGTGTATTAAAAGCCCACCCACTCCAGGCAGTACTCCAGGTCTGACAACAGCCAGGGTTCCTGACTGCAGGCCCCAGGGGCCAGAACCACACTGAGACAGACCAGTGTTCTGAAACAGAAACCCACCACTTTCAACCCACCCAGTTAGAAATGCGCATTTTACCATAATTAGGAGCAAAGGAGAGCATTTGCTTGGTAACATTTTAACTGATTTCCCAATGACCTTTGAAATAGCAAGTCAAAATTAACTAAAAAGCACCACCTTTTTTGAAATAGTAAAAATTATGCCACTAGGATAACTTGGGGTTGTAATTCAGTATTTGCCTTTCTCTTTCTTTCTTTCTTTCTTTCTTTTTTTTTCTTTCTTTCTTTCCTTTCTTTTCTTTCTTTCTTTCTTTCTCTTTCTTTCTTTCTTTCTTTTCTTTCTTTCCTTCTTTCTTTCTTTCTTTCTTTCCTTTCTTTCTTTTCTTTTCTTTCTTTCTTTTCTTTCTTTCTTTCTTTCTTTCTTTCTTTCTTTCTTTCTTTCTTTCTTTCTTTCTTTCTTTCTTTCTTTCTTTCTTTCTCTTTCTTTCTTTCTTCTTTCCTTCCTCCCTCCCTTCCTTTCTTTCTTTTTCTTTCTCTTTCTTTCTTTCTTTCTTTCTCTCTCTCTCTTTCTTTCTCTTTCTTTCTTTCTTTCTCTTCCTTCCTTTCTTTCTTTCTTTCTTTTACAATTATAGCTTCACATTTCAATACTGTTAGCAATAGAGAATAAAGAGAAACTTGCTTTGGAATTAGCAAAAGAGCTCTAAGAAGGCGTGTTTTCATCTTCCATGCTGAGTTTTTGACTCCCTCCAATTTCAGCAGAGGCCACATAATCAAGAGATCTTGTACTCCTCTGTGTTCAAACTTCTTCCTACGGAGCCATTAGTTTTCCAGAAGCGACAAGGAATGCCAATCCAGGCAGCAGTTCCAGCAGATAAAACCACACCACTTTTATGCAATAAATAAAGACACCAGCAGGGGGCGACCTCGGACCCTACCTGGAATAATGATGTCGACTTTCAAGAGGACTGGGTGAAGCTGGTCCTTACCCGACTCTTCATGGTGGTGGCGATGGATTCCATAATCTAGTTAAACCAACCAATCCAGCCCTTTTGAGTTCAAGATTCTGCTTTTACAAACTAGCTGCCAGCATCAGAGAGGAATCGGAGGCTATTTCCAACACAAAAAAACTTGAATCCATGCTATCTTTGGAACCAAAGTGCCTGGTCTCAGAAAGACTGAGTGACACCTCATCCTCGCCAGTACCTGGGGCATCCATTCTGGGGGACGACTTAGGGTTTCCTTGCTACACAACCTCTGTCAGAAACTGTCTGTTTTATAATTTAATTTTTATCAAGTACACAGGGGATTCTTTCTGAGGGACAGAAATCTGTCCTGATTCTTCCTTTAACAGCCAACAGGACTGATCCTGCTGTGAACAGCGATCTAACTTGCTGAAACTCACTTAAACCCCAACTGTCCCAGATTCCAGTACCTGCCTGTGGTTTAAGCATCCCTCACTCCAACAGAAAACAGCAGCAGCAGCAGATGCCAGCACTCTCTCCATTCATTGCCCTGATTCCCCGGTTAGAGATGAGAAGCTAACCCATGTGAAGCACCTACAGCAATGATGGCATCCTGCCAGCATGTTTCCATCACTTTGTGATGAGCATTATTAATTTACCTGTGCAGGTGAGGGACATGGAGGTCCCAGCACATTAAGAAATGTGTCCTGAGTCACATGACTTGAAAAGGATTCGAAATATGAATTTGCTGGACAACAAAGTTCACGTTCTTCTCACCAGGAAATCCTTTGTTTCT